>JAUIRK010000973.1:0-50145 GCA_030549495.1 Nectonema munidae | reverse complement strand
AATGACTATATATTGATTGTTGAAGTTTGACAATTTTCTAATTTCAGATACAAATATTTATTGTATCTTTGAGTTTTTGAAGTAAACATTCTGTAAACAAGACAAAATAAATCCAAACTAATTCAACATGTCTAGACAGTATGCATCTTAGAATTATTCTAACAAAAGAATTTTATTAAAAAAAATTTTATTATAAAAATTGATTAAAAAGAAAAAAAAATTCTCTATGGTACAATGAACTCCGTTTGTAAAAAAAATAATTAAATTTTTGAAATGTAAGCATGAAATCATCAGATTTATCATGAAAATTGGCTATTGATCAGTCATGTTAAACGCACACCCAAAATAACCTTGAATGTTAAATTAAAAATTAAGTTTTAATCAAAATAAAGTTAAAATTTTTATGGGTAATTAGAACTCACTAAAGACCAAAATGTCGAAAAGTCAAAACATAAATGAAACTACCAAGTCAACGTACGCCTTTTTCACTACATTTTTATTTATCTGTTTATTTTAAGGGGAAAAATTTGTCATATAAACAAGGACGATTTTATACGGTAAAGTCGGCAATCATCATAAAAAATCATTCTTCTAGTTGTGAAAAGTTAGGATTTAGTTAGTGGTGATTTCTGAAAGAAAACAAACCGGAGCTTTTCAAAGGATGTTTATAAAGTTATTTTCAACTTACGGCATTTTTAGTCTATTGATAAATTAGGAATGTGCATATTTTGTTTATCGACATTTGGACATAGTGTCGGTTTCAGCTCATTAAAGTATTCTTGGTTACGCATATATGCACAGCAAGAATTGGATCTAAGGACACAACACACTTGCTCAACGTTTAGCAAATTATAGAGAAAAAAATATTTGTAACATGCTTCAAAAAGTGAACTAGCAAGGCGTTTATTCATTATCTAAATTCTAACGGAACATGGACAAAGAAGTAGAAATAGAAGGAGTAAAAGTATTATTACGATGACAACATTCGCTTTCTTCAGCTGCACTTCCAAATCGGAGAAATGCAACAACTTTTGACTCAACTCATTTTCTATTTCATCCTTTTTGGCTTGATTAGATTTCAATTCTGCTTGCATTTGAAGCTTCTCATCTGAAAATCGCTCCAAATTTGTCATGATATCGGTGTTGAGTTTGTTGATTGTATTTTTCAAATTTTTCTGTTCTGCCGTCAACGCGTCAATTTCTTTCTCCTTTGCTCCCATTAATTCGACTAGAGTATGGTGAGTTTCAGGTGACACCCATTTTAATTGCATTTCTACATATTTCTCCTTGATATCGCGTAATTCAATATTTTCCATCTGTTCTTGTAATGACACTCCTGAAAAGTACTTAATGTTAGGCATATTTCAATAAAATTTCAATAAATGTTTAAAATGTTCTATCTCCTCTAACTAATGGCTAAATCTATATATAAATCGAATGAAGAAAAGTTAGTATGCTCATATTGATAATACGCACTATTGAAAAATAGTAAATAAAAACGCATACTTTTAAAAATTCCCTCTTAAATAAATTTAAAAGTTTCGTCCAGTTTATACAGCATTTTTAGTTCTACTTCCTTCTATTTCACTTCAAACTCGTATTTTTTGCGCTTTAGGACTTTAAGTTCGAATTTTTTGTTTTTCAAATAAAATGTGATTTTACCCAAAGTATAAAAAGAAGTGAATTTAGTTTTTTAATTAGGAATATAATTAAATTGAAAATTGATTAATATTTCATCTTTGCTCATCACCTTACTACAAAAGAACGATAAATAATGTAAACGTGTAAAAACTTTTAAGTTATAAAACATATTCTTTAAATATAAAGATACCAAAAATGCATTCTTTTAAACTTATTATATGTATTTAATATATCAAATTGATTGGGCGCGGTCTCAATCAATCAAGGTTGTGTTAGGACCAATCACACTCTACCTCTCCACTCATTGCGATTCTTCATAAAGGTCTGAACATCTTACATTGCAGTTCATATTTTGTTTTTTGTAAGGAGTCGAAATTTGAAAAGAGTGAGTCTTTATATCCCCCAAAATTGAAAAATGTTTAGCCGATTCCTTTGTTTCTGGCTTTCCCCAGATTAGCATCTGTATTAGCATCAGATATTCCACAAGGAATTTTGAAGGTATTTTGGATTCTTATTAGATAATTTTATTGGAATTCTTTGCTTATTTTTACATTTTTGTCCGTTGATTCATATCAAGGCTATACGGTAAATTTTCCACAATACGAAAAACAAAATTAATATTTTGAAGTCTGCTTAAACTCATTGCTAATGTTTTCAAAATTTTGAATTATAATAACTTTTCTTTATATATTAGTGTACAAAATCCTAGTTTGGGGGCCTTTTCAAAATATTCTTTAAAACCAAATATTATAACCAGCTATCCCAAATCAACAAAGACTTCATTTTTAATGGTTTTATAAACATATTTTCAATTTAAGTTTAAAAATAGTAAAGTAATTTAATAAAAATTATTTAAAAAGTTAGAGGAATATACAAAGTGTTTCGCAACCCTATGCTGAAAAATTATAGACTTCAAGACTTTTTAAAAGAACATGTTTCGGTAAAGAGATAAAATAAATTTTATATTGTACAATTTGATGATGGAGCAGCCTTCTTTACGATTTGCAGTTTCATTTTCATTAAAAACATTTTTGATAAAGTCCTGTGTATAATAATCGCTTCACTGACCTTGTTTTAGAGCTTCTTCAACTGCCCACACATCCACACAACACTTAAACCCATTCATTTATGGTCCAAGACATGCGAGGTAGTTAACTTACTTGTTGAGTGGGGAGACTATCTGGCTGAAGCTTGGATTTTAAACATATTTATACAGCAAAGCCATCAGTAGGAACCTACACACAAAGTGAGCAGTACCTTAAGGTAACTTTTATGTAGGTTGGCTGAAAATACACTTACTCATCTCTACTGCTACGAAAGTGTAAAAAAAATTATATATTTTTCCGTTAGTTATTTTCCAGCGATAGATATATACTTTCTCAGTTCAAATAAAAAAAATTTGAACTGATAGATTACACTAATGACGATATAGAGTAACCTGTGGGCTAACAACAACTGTTTTAGAAGAATGGTTTATTTTTCAAAAATTAGTTGATGATAGAAAGGCAGATTATGCAAAACTATACAAGTTAACCCATTTACGGCCAATGTTCCTATTTTGGAACATATGTAATTTCATCTTCGTCTGTTTTTTTCAGTGACTTTGAATATAAATCGTCTGCGTTTTTTTAGATATCGTCTGCTTTGCTTGGCCTTAAATGGGTTATGGAAAAATTGTATTTAGTGAATGTAAAGTTTTTTCATGACATCATCAATAAAATATGCACTACTCATCACCATAAATATTGAGAATGAAAAAATATTTATTTTTTACAGCGAATGAACGTGAAAAACGAGTTCCTACATTCACATATGTATATATATAACTAGGAATTGCAAGTTCTCTTGTATTTGATCTTCATCACTAAGCGTACACTGTGTGAAAGACCGGTTTCGGCTATTGAAGCCTCATCAGTTCCACTTTGGTGTTCAAACTATGAGGTTTGAACTGACGTCCAGTGGATGTGCGTGAGCATCAACCAACTAGCCGTCAAAACTTGGCTTTAATGATCATTATCTACTTATGTGTATATATATATGTCATATATATAATGTATTTAAGGAAAAAACTTATTTTTGACAGTGCAATGTTGGTTCTAGAGGCGTATCAGATTTACACATTTGGAAGCAATATTTTTATCGAGTTGTTTCCAAGAGCAATCTATAAAAAGAAGTGAGTGAATTTAAAAAGTGGGATTTACCAAAATTCTTTGAAGCATTTTCGCTTTCTAACTGCGAAATCTTCTTTTTAAAACTAGCAATTTCAGAGGCAAACATATCCTGCGTCTTGTTCAATAACTCATCTTTTTCATTGAGCGTCTTTTCCAACTTCACGACCTTGTTTTGAGAGATTTCAAGCTCCAATTCTGAATTGTCTAGATGACGCTTTAAACGCTTCACATCTGAATCTAGTTTATTAACTTTGATAGAAACGGAATCCATATTCTCGCACTTAAAAATTTATATAAGAGTGAATTTTTGCAATCTTTAAGTTTGACGAATATTAATTCAATGTGCAAGTTATACCTCAAAAATACTTCCTCAAAGTATGAATCGAATAAGTCAAAACAATGGAGATTTCAGCATATCAAATTTCATATTAAAAGACAGAGTTAATAATTGTTTAATTAGGATACGCATATTTACGACATCTAAATCAACCTAGAAGGCAAGTATAGTTAATTTGAATATACTTTAACAAGTACAGGTGACATGGCCTACATTTTATTACCAGTACTTGTCTTTTGAAAAAAACATAATTTCAAACTCGTATTAGTGCTTGTTTCATTAAAAATGCGCATGAAAGATTTGATCAGGCGACCACAAAATTTGTTTTTTATTATAGACTTTAAAATGTAGAAATCCTTTTCCATGATTTCTTATCCATATTTTTTTAATCTTAGCTCGATGTGTATTTTAATTCATAGATGCGATTTTTATGATTATAAGTAAGAAAAATGTGTATGATTTTCTTTTTCAAAATGTCCTTTCTACTCACCATAAAAAAGATAGAGCGAATCAAGAAAGAGAATATTTCTAAAAACTTGATTTGTAACGATTACTCCAAAATAATACGGTATTTTTGTTATTTACTTCTTGCCTTTATTTGGTCTCTTTTTTAAAAAATAAATAAATATCAATAATTTTATTTTATTTCAGGCTTTTTGAAATTTATAAAAATATGAGCTTAATTTTAAAAAATATACATCAACATTATTCCAATTTTTAAAAATGTATTTTTCTAAGCATGTATTATTTTTTCGGATGTAATTTTTCAGATCGTAAAGTTATAATATATAAGATTTCATTTATTCACTTTTTATGAAGGACAAAGGATACATATTCCTGTAGTTATGAGGCGAATGATGATTATTATTTGATCTAATAATTTCAGGCAGAAAGAAAGAATTACTAGAAAGAATGGCTTCTTGGGTGATAAGAGAATTCAAGTGGGAACAAGTGATTTTTAGAATAACCTAATAAGGAGGAGTAAATATACCTTTAACAATAACTCTTCACGCTCGAGTTTGTAAAAGTTTTTGTCTTCAATTTCAGCCTTTAGCTTCGAGCTGACGTCTAACAACTGCTTTTCAATTCCAATTAGCCTGAAACAAAATTCAAAAGGAATGATGCAAAAACATAAGCAAATACTCACGAGTTGAGCCTTTCTTCAATAACATTCTTCTCGTGAAGAACTGGTCTAAGGTGATCTATTTCGTCGTGTAGCTTCTGCATCTCTTGCGTTTTTGTGCTGAGTTCAGCAATAAAACTTTCTGTATAATGAAATAATTCATTTCAAATACGCACAACTAATGAAAAGAGGGCGTGGTTTTACATATACAGAACAATAAGTCAATATTTTCACTTTTCTAAAAATAGGAACTATAAACATACTCCTTCAAAGTTTAATCGGTTATATTCGACTACAGAAGAAAATGGATGAAATATTTTTTTAATAACCCTTATCAAATACGAAGGGTACAAATCTAGACACTTACTATTCAGGCTCTTATAATTTTCAAATGTCAATTGAAAAAACTTCAAATTTCATGCACAATATCTCGTAGGTATTAAAAACTAAATATCAAAATTACAATCGAATATATACCATTTTCACATTGAATTCATTCTTTTTTCATTGAATTCGTTCTTTTTACATTGAATTCGTCCTTTTCACATTTAATTCGTTCTTTTTTCATTGAATTCGTCCTTTTTTCATTGAATTCATTCTTTTTTCATTGAATTCGTTCTTTTTACATTGAATTCGTCCTTTTTGACATTGAATTCGTCCTTTTTTCATTGAATTCGTCCTTTTTTCATTGAATTCGTCCTTTTTTCATTGAATTCGTTCTTTTTCACTTTAAATTTGTCCTTTTTTCATTGAATTCGTTCTTTTTCACTTTAAATTTGTCCTTTATCACATAAAGCTGTCCCTCAAGATTTTTTATTTTTTAGCATTGAAATTTTTAAATAATTCAAATAAAACACAAAATTGAAAATAAATTTAATAAATTTAGTAAGTTCATTTTTTTACACTTTTGAGTCAGTATTTAAACAGGTGAAAGGTTAAATTCAAGAATGAAAAGTCAAATTAAGACAGTCAAAATTCTAACAGTTTAATTAACTCACTAAATTTATTAAACTTATTCAATTCGACTTTACAATTTTGTGTATTATTTAATTTTATTAAAAATTTCAATACTAAAAAATATAAAGATCATGAGAGTGGGCTTCATGTGAAAAAGGACAAAATCAAAGTGAAAAAATACGAATTCAATGTGAAAAAGGACAAAATCAAAGTGAAAAAAGACGAATTCAATGTGAAAAAGGACGAATTCATTGTGAAAAAGGACGAATTCATTGTGAAAAAAGACGAATTCATTGTGAAAAAGGACGAACTCAATGTGAAAAAGGACGAATTCATTGTGAAAAAAGACGAATTCAATGTAAAAATGGTATATTGAGATTGAATATTTCATCAATAAAAAACGCGCAATTGGTGATTGTTGAATTTATCTATAAGAAACGAGTCTAATCGCTCATATGGTGCTTTTTATTCTTTTCAAACACGTCCTTGCAATCATCAAGGGATGAGATAAAAACAGGAAGTTGTTTCTTTCTCTTTCTTTCTTTCTTTCACTTTTACTCTTTCTCGCTTCATCAAAAACATACTCTGCTTACCGAATTGTATTTTTCTTCTTGCGTTATCTCAATGAGTTCTCGTAAAAGAACTAATAACAAAAACTCTAATTTGTTAAAAAATAATGAAGTTATAGACGAGAGTTTGGAAAATGTAGAATATGAGAGCGCTATTGAACAAAGTTTGTGCTTAGATGAGTTACGAATCCAAGCTTTGGAAAGTGATGATAGCGGAAGAGAGATGGAAATTTGTTCTGATTCTGAAAATTTTCTGATATTGAAAATAGCCCGCATGTAGTTGAGACATGGCAGGGGATAGCATGGAGTAAAACTTTGTAACCTAATGTTAGACTGTAAAGAAATATTACTACAGAAAACTCAAGGACTTTGACAGCAACTCAAGATGAACTTGAATTATTTAATCTTTAAATTACCTGAGAAATTAGAAGACATATTTTGAGATGCTCCAATCGAAAATTCGACATGCTCAAACGTCTACATCCAGGCAGTTTTAGTTATGAGGAAATAAACTCTTTTTTTTGGCTTTTTTAATACGCTCAAGTGCAGATCGTGATAACTTTAATGAAATAGAAGACTTTTTTGATAAAAATGATTCTCGTCTTAATTACAGAGCATTTCACTTAATCGAATGAAATTTTTCCTGAGATGTCTCCGTTTGACAACCAATCAACCAGAGAAGCAAAAAAAGACAAAATGGCTGCGATCAGAGAAGTTAGGGAACTTTTTGTGTTACTTTTGAGAAACTTTACATTCCTGTAAAATTTCTCACAGTAGATGAGCAATTATTACCTTACAGAGGTAAACTACCCTGAAAATCCTACTTACCAAGAAAACCAAAAAAGTATGGTTTAAAAATTTTTTGGCTTTGTGAAGTTAAGACCGGATTTGCTTTAAGTGCCACAATATATTGTAGTAGGCGAAACGAACAGATAAAAAGAAATCTTGCCGAAAAAGTTGTTATGAATTTATGCAAGCCATACTTCAATACTGGTAGAAATATCAGAACTGATCAATTTTTCACGTCATAACCTAGCCTGCCAGTTGATTGAGAAAAACATGACACTACTTAGCACACTTCGTTTTAATAGAAAAGAAGTTCCCAAAGTTTTCAGAAATGTTAAAAGACGTTCTCCAAATTCTTCAGAATATCTGTTCGAACACGAAAAAAATTTTTGTTACTTTCGTTCGTGCCCAAGTAAAACCCTTCTGTTGTTCATTGGCCAATGGTTGTTTTATAATATTATAGACGCTGCATATTTTAAGCTTTGTGATTGCGAAAAAAAATAGTTACACAAATTGGCGTAAATTTTTCCTTAAAAATCTTTTAATAAAGCTAGTTCTTGAAATGATAAAAAGAATACCATAACAGTCGCTTGTTGAAGGATACAAAGTACTGCATCGAACTATTTGGTGTGAAAAAAAAGGAAAGCGAAAAACAAGCAATTTCAACCAAACCAAAGAAATGTAACTTTTACAGGAAATCCACTCGTAACTGTTGTCAAAGCTGTGGAACAACTGTTTGTGCAAATCATTCTTCAGTCGTAATGTGAAATAAAATTATTTTTATGTCTACATTTGTACCCTTATAATCTGATGAGGTTAAAAAAAATATGTATCTGATAAGACATATACATATTCTAAATGTTAATAATTTTAGAATGTATTATGACAATTTCACAAATTAAAATTTTCACGAATAATTGTCCTCTTTTTTAATTTTTTACATCTGCACTTTTTCAGCTTTACTTTTTGATTTATGATTATGAACACTGTGTGTGTTCGAAATATTACCTCTAATGCTGTTTATGTCGAAGTGGAGAATGAGGTTGAGCTTTCATTCTCTTATAAAATGCCTCATATGACACATGCGTCTCTTACAGCCTCTGAACAGTAAGTCTTTAGATCTGCCTTCACGTGGCGGGGTTGTTTAAAACTAAATGATCTGGAGGCGAAAGCGAGTAACAGGCGCTTTAACCTAAAGCTCCGGGTAGAACAAACTCGATAGCCTCCTTTGGCTCTGGTTCTAGGAGAAAATAACTCCGATGCCAAATTACCACTGCCTTGTGGGTTTAGTACCTGATTGTATAAAGGCTAAAGGTTTCCAGACCCAGAATACAAATACTGGTTGGCGCCAGGAAGGGCATCCGTTCATAAAAATCACGCTCCACTATAACATTATGCAACAATAACTCAAATAAGAATGAAATGGCGTAGTTGTTGCAGGAAATTGGTTGACCCCGACTCTTTGGGAACAATAACCAGGCCTCGAAGGCAAAATGGATGATGATGATGATGATGATGATGATGTGATGATGATGATGATGATGATGATGATGATGATGATGATGATGATGATGATGATGATGATGATGATGATGATGATGATGATGATGATGATGATGATGATGATGATGATGATGATGATGATGATGATGATGATGATGATGATGTGTGTTCTAAATATTAGCAAACTTTTCCTTGTATTTTAAAAGTTTTGTCAACTTCTTTTAACATCCTTATTTAATTATATAACATTGATCTCAATTTTTCAATAACAATTAAAATATTAAGGAATAGAATAGAAACTTTGTTGTAGAGCTTCATCGGATTTGGCGTTGAAGTCAAGAAGAAGTTCTTCGTATAGATTTTTGTACTTTTGTAGTTCTAAATTAAGACTGTTCAATTCACAATTTCTTCTAAAGCTTTCTCTCTAAAAACCAGAAACATTGTTAAATAAACAATAGATGATATATATTTTTTATGAATATTTTAGTGTTTCTACAGAAGTAGAGCAGGTGGAAAACGAGATGTGACTTAACACATTGAGACGAAACGGATGTTAAATACTATAAAAAGATGGAAAAAGAAAGAAAATAAAGGTATCATGGAGTGGTTCTTTTTATAGAGATGACACAATTTACGCAGTTTCAATCGAAATATGAGGAGTGAACTTGGACTGCTAGTATTTGAACTAGAGATCATAGAGAAACAAAGGCAGGTTCTAGACAATCTTACTCACTCGATATTATACTAATGAAAAACATTTCATGCTGCTTTATTCATAAATTCTCAACATATTTTTCAAAGTAAGCCAAATGTCCTTGAATATTTTCAACATCAACACGACCAAGTTTTAAAAATGGCAGCGCACAAGCGAGGATACAGTAAATATTAAATTAATCTATATAATAATCATTAATTCATTTTAACTTTTTGTTATGTTCATGGAAAATGGTTGTTTTTGATTTTTCAGTTTATTAAAATTTAAAACTTGTGATCCATTCATTAAATTAATGCATGCTAATGTCAATTATATTTTCTTTTTCAAATTGTTAATTATCTCAGACATTTCATTCCAATTCACTTGTATGCCAAAAAATCTTTCAATAAGTATATTCGGCAATTTTCGTACATCATTTGTTCTAGTAAACTCGCTTTGTTTGAGGAATCATAATTTCAACAAATGGAAATTCAATGTAATTTTAACTGATGAATTATCATGAACACATCAAATTAAATGTGTAATACAAAAATTTCTCGTTTAACTCGTTTTAATTTTGTTTTAATTTTGGGGATCTTCAAATTATACTTTATTAAATAAAATTCAAGCACTGAAATCAAACAGGTCAATGTTGATTCGTATTTTTCATTTTCCTCTTATCTCGATGTTTTTCAATTTCATCAGTATACTTTTATTATATCGAAATTAATAAAGACCAAAATGCTACTCGAATTTAGTTAAAACTTAAAAGAAACATAAAGCTTATTCCAATGTAATCAATTTTGAATTAACTGCCATAACTTATCATCCTTGTAGGTATAAAATGGGGATAGTGAATAAAAATTATGAGTGTTTGTCCCGGGTTAAACCTAATATTTACATATATATAAAATATACATATACTAAAAAGAGAATCTTACTGCTTTTCTAATTTGCGGGGATTCTAAAGAGAGCTTTACAGGAGATAGAGATTGGTTGAAAGAATTGGAAAACACTTCATCCTTGATGAAAGATAAATTGCTTCTCTTTGGCGTTGTGAACGACTCTTCTAGACAAACAGGCTCTGGCGGCTTTAAAAAATTGTCATCTTTCTTTTCTAGTTAAAACAAAGTACTGATATAGAATTTCGACCACATATCTCGTCATAAATCTCCTCTTCTGCCCGAATACATGGAAAAAATTAACCATTTCTATCCACAAAAATTTCAATTTATAATAAAATAATACTCAAAGATTAAAAATAAGACCTTATTCCATTTTTTTAACAAAACTTGAAAATTTAAATCTAAATTCAATCATCAAGAAAAGCTTCAAAATCATTAAGAGTTATTCCTATAAAAAGGTGTATTCGTATATAAAAGCGCATTTTGTGAAATGCGCAAGACCAACACGTGCAGGTGCTACCGTTCCTGTGGTTTGGGTAGGGTCTCCTAAGAGCAGCATTTGAAAGAAATGCTTTCAGTATAAAAATCAATTTTGTTCTTGCTCTTGATCCCCTATGAAAAGAGACCACGTTTGCTGGTTCTGATCAAAGCTGCCTGACGCTAGTGATTTTATGCCATTGTCTTATGGAAGTAGCTGGTGTTTGACTGAGTAAGGGCTTGACTAACAGAGAGAACACAGATCTGCATGTGTTGCATTGTTGAAAGGCTGTTTGTAGGGGCTGAGTGCAGGATGATGACCGTAGCGTAATCCTGTGAGGTGTATTCGTTTGGACCTTGAGAGCTCTTCGCTGTTTATTTTAGAAAGTGGAGTGTCCAGAATCAAACAACAAAAATCAATATAAGTGTAGTGAGTGCATAAAGATTGGAGTCGTATAAGGCGTATAAAAAAGGAGTATTGAAGTTGGAAGTAATGAAAATACGCGAATTATCATCGAACAGCTTGTGAAATATATCCAGATCTTTGAGGCACTCATTTTTGCTGATGCCCAACATTATTGGAGTGACTATTTTAACGAAGAAAGTCTGTTCTTCGAAATTGAGCAAATTGTAGCATTGTGTGATGGAGGAGAAATCAGTAAGAGGGTTCTTGATGTTCATAAGGCAACAAGTTAGAAGAACTAGCACCACCTTAAATCAAAAAAGAGAAGATCTAAATAGCGAGTAAAAAGATGATAAAGAGATATACTTTAAGAGATTCCACATTATCAAACTTTTTCAACAACACCGTATCAACGAGATCTTCCAAATCAGTGTGAAAAGTGGCTAAAAAATGAGAAAAAGTGTAATTAATTTTGTGTTTGCGCAAAAAATTGATTAAAAGTCGTTTTTATTTGTCTGAAAGATGCCATTTGTCTTGTCAGAGAATTAATATGTAAAACAAGAGCATTGGCAACTGAATTCATATTGTATATGTTCCCTCTAAGGCCGTGTCCCTCAACTTTTTAATAAATAATAATAAATCATTTTTACGGCTACTTTCTCAGCAAGCTAGGCTCTAGCCCACGAATCGGCAAACTTTTTTACCCGTCGACCCCCCATCATAGAACATTTGTCTTCACATCGACCCCACCCCCTAATAGAAATGTTTCATAAAAACATTAATCAATGTCCAAAAATTAAGAGAAAAAGTACAAATCAAAATGTTTCATATATCCTATACTATACAATGTCCTAAGCTATGTTTTAAAAGAAAAAGGAGATTTATTACTACTATAAAGTAAAAAAAGCATAGAACAATTTGCTATGTTTGTCTAACTTATCGATCCAAAATTGATAAGGTAATATACTATAATTAAATAATATTATATTAAATAATAATATAATTAAAAGTATCCTAAAGATCTGTTATCGACCTATAGAGGTCGATATCGACCACTTTGCCGACCCCTGCTAGCCGGTGTTGCAACTATGAAAACACACATAAAAACACAACCTAATTTTACATTTCCAAAATTCCCTATCTATTACTTTATTGATTTCATTTACATTACATAGACTTCTTATATTTTCATTGCTTAATTTATCTTTCCAATTAGATTTACAAATAATTATTAACATTCTCATCTCACTTGTGTTTAGCCTATTTTTCTCAACTTCTTTTAACGCCCAACTTTGACTACTATATACTGAACTAGATCTAATACAACTTTTATAAAGATAACCCTTTATGTTTAAAGAAAAAGTATTATCACATAGAACACTACTTAAAGATTTAAATGTCTTCCAAGGTCGATTTATTCTGTGTTCTACTGAGCTACTAACACTACCTATCTGATCTATAACCTCTCCCAAGTACCAAAATTGATTAACCTTTTCTAGTTCTATATCTTTTATTACTAACTTTTCTTTACTAATTTCAACTTTTTTAAAATCTGAACTAGAACACTTAAAATTTTTAACTTTTAATAAACTACCTTTAATATCAGAGCGCCTTTTATGTATCCATTTACTACAAGATGAACAAAAAATAGAATTTCTTTTAGCTCTTATCCCACAAACACCACAAGGATCTATTTTTGAAACTAGATTTTGTATATTTGAAGAATCATCTATTTTCATCCACTTAGACTTACTAAAGTTCATTCTTAAACGTTTATTTTTCAAAGTTGTTTCCCAAAAACTTATTTTCTTACTTAAATCTTGAAGAGAATGTGCAATTAAAATTATATCATCAGCATTTAAAATTTCGTTCACATCTTCTTTGATAGCATCTTTAAGAGTTTCGTCAATGATTATAAAACGAATGGATTTATATAGATACTTGATGTAACCCTACTCTTATTTTAAATTCATCAGAAATTGCATTTTCAATTTTCATACAAGTATCCTGGCTTGTATACAAAACCATTACTGCCTTAACTAAATTTTCATGTACACCCTCCCTTTCTTCTTAAAGATCAGTCAATGCGAATTCTACAAACATGATCAAAAGCCTTCTCCAAATCAATGAAAGCAAAGTAAAGTCTATGTCCGTTTCTACCTTTTTTTCCATTAGCTGTCTAATAATGAAGATTGCTTCATTTTTGCTTTCTCCTGACATAAAACCAAACTGAACTTTACTTATCTCAACGATTTTTTTTCAATCTATTCAGTATTACTCTTTCTATAATTTTCACATCGTGTTCTATAAGTTTATAGTTCTGTAATTTGGCCGTTGTTTTTAAACAATTGTATGATTAAACTTTTATTCCATGACTCTGAGATGGGTGCCCCATTAAAAATGTTTTGAACTAGAACTTTTAGAACATCGATTACTTCATCTTTAAATACTTTTACTATTTCTAATGAGCATTCACTGTACCATGCCGACTTCTTTTATTTTAATTGATCAGAAGCACTCAACAGTTACAGCTTCAAATGGTCCTTCAACTCTTTCAGCCATTTCTAGCTTCTCAATCTCATATTCTTTATCAAAAATATCTTGGGCATAATTTTTCCATGTATTCAGCATCTGAGGTATTTTATCGATTAAAAGTCCGGCTTTATTCTAACACAAGGCATACCCAACACGTCTTCATCTTCTCTTTTTCTTTGTCTAGCTATTTTAAATATTTCATTCATCTACATTTTTTCATTATATGATTTTAATTGCAGAATTCTTTCTTGCTTATTTTTAACTATAACTTTTCTACAATATTTTTTTACCTATTTATATAATAATTTAGGTTTTACTTTTTGGAAATTTTTTAAAAGTCTCTTTTTCCTATTTATAGCTTCTTTTACCTCATTACTACAAAACAGAAATTTTTGGTTCTTTTTTACTTTTTTACTATACCTAAAACCTTCCTAGCTACTTTTAACGTTATCCAAAATTGTAGACTTGTTTTTTAAAAATCGCAATCTTTTCTAACTCTTCAATATATATTTTTTATATTCTTATCTTTTAGCCTTCTAATTCTCAACTTTTCATTCATTTTTACTTTTTTATTTTTAAGTTTATAATAAAAAATTAAATCTGCAGATATTATCCTATGTTGAGTTACGCATGATTCTCTAGGGAGAGTCTTGGTGTTTGTTAAGATTCTTCTCAAATTTTGAGGAATCATAATGTAATCAATCATAGAGGTGTCATTGCCTGATTAAATGTAATTCTATCCTCAGTACTTTTATTGAAATAGGTGTTAGTAATAAACAAACTCATACTGTCTGCAAAACCTAAAATGTTTTACCTTCTTCGTTTAGCTTAGCGCAACCATAACCTCTAGGAACCTGTTTATAAGTAGAATTACATTGCCCTACATGACCATTAAAATCTCCTGAAATAATACATTTATTTCTCCTATCCCATACTACCTGATCTAATTTAAAATAGAAATATTCTTCAATACTTTTCTCAAGACATACTTGTGGAGCATATACAAATAAAAAGACCACATTTTATTTTCTATACATAAATAAAGAACTATCTATCACTTACTCTATTTACGTTGAACATTTTACTAATTAAAATTACCATCTTCTATTCAACATTT
The DNA here is from genome assembly GCA_030549495.1 of Nectonema munidae. Classification (NCBI taxonomy): domain Eukaryota; kingdom Metazoa; phylum Nematomorpha; class Nectonematoida; family Nectonematidae; genus Nectonema; species Nectonema munidae. The sequence goes on along the minus strand of JAUIRK010000973.1, from coordinate 34,927 downwards.
CTACAACCTCATATGCTTTACCTACTAAACTTCCAAAATCCCGCGACCCTACTATCCACTTCTCTTCAACATATTTTTTATCAGTATGAGATAGGAAACTGACGAAATCAGCCCGGTACTTATGACTGTATCGGGCCAATTATTTGTTTTTGTATCCATAGATAAAAATTTTGGCTCAATTTTTACATGCCGGATGCCCATCCTGACGCAAAACCGTCCTCCTTTTTCACTCTTGACTTGGGTCCAGACGTTGGTGGAGTAACTTTTGTTACATTTTCCTTTCTTTTTGTCTTGCTTTTTCACTGTTCTTTTGCTTATTTCTAACTTTTATTGCTGTGTCCTTTTATCAGATCTGTAACTTAACCTACTTCTGACTCCGGTATCTCCATATTTAGACAAGATCAGCATTTGAAGAATGCGATCTCCCACGAAGCATATAGATTTCTTGACCTTTTCAATGCCTCTCCGCCATCTATGCCAAAAGAGTACAAACTACTACTCGACCACCTCAAGAACAAGCATGACCTTTACTCTAGACTAGAAGCTCAATCAGAATTCCATAAGTGGTTCAAGACTTCACTTTCTCGTAAAAATGTTCCTGTCCCACTTTCGGTATTAAAAGACTTCAGGGAAATCCTTAGTAGCGTCTCTAATTCCCCCCAACTCTAAGTCACTGTATTCCTGCCGAACGAGACAAAATTGGCATTCTTTTGTGACAACAACCAGGAATACTCTGGTAAATACCTGAGCCTTCTTTCAGTTGAGTCGTCTTATTCAAGTTGCTTTTCCACCTTAATCTATACGTCGATCGTAACACAGGCTAAGAAGTATAAAAATATGATTTCTTTACAATGGTGCTAGATTTTATCTGGAAGTGGTTCTCACACATCGATACTTACACATTCAAGATTTCCGATGTGTGTAAGTTAATTCTGCCGGTAATAATAGCAACCATATTACTGAAAGCTGACCATTTGAGCGAATGCAATTTCCCATCTATCGTGAACTCTGATCTTGAACAGTTCCCAGAAAGTCAGATTCTTCGTCATCTTACTGAATTCCCTCTAAAAGAAACCGAAAGCATTTACATCTTCCTTGAATTGTCTGGGCTCAACAAACTCTTCCTGTGATTACACGAAGTCTTCTTACCACATATTTCAGTCGACAAGACCCCATTCTGAGGTAGACAATCTCCTGGCTGCTCAAATACGAAACCAGTTTGTATAGACCTTTATAGGCAATTTTCACTGTAAGTACTACAAGTGGCCTGCCTTTCTTGTTACAGATCCATTACCAGAGAGCTTGCATAGGATGATCCAATCCAATAAAATGAAGCAGCATTTGTATAGAAAGATTGATTTAAACGTGTTTTCTAACATAGACCTCTCGAAGAACTTTCTGAACTGTTTCTGACAAATCGATTGTTCATAGTAAAGGGGCGTGGCCTCTTGAATACAACCATTTTTGTTACCAGCCCTTCTATAATGAAAGATTGCCTAAATCGTCTTCTTACAACAAACGCCTGATCTTAGAGTACCTAACATCTACCCTTTAGTCTGTAGAAGAAACTCTAAATCACATATCTCATAATACTCTCTCTCTCTGAAGATTTCAAGTATACTGCTTAGTGTTCAATGAGCGTGAGCTAAAACATAGTAAAGCTAGCGGTTTTTGTAAGACATCCTACCCCTTCCATCTTTACCAAGTCCTAACTGAAAAAACCTTTCCCATAGCGTTCTACCCCTATTCGATACACAAACCATGACCATGGACCTGCTCACAGCCACGAGGTGCTTATCTTTCTTATCAGTCCACCAAGCATTAAAATTAAAAAATAAATCAGGAATGTGACAAATTTTATGCTACAAATTCCAAAGATTCAACATTTATCTCAAAAGGCTTATTTCATCAGATAAATATGATGAGCATATTTAACATAAAAAAGAGATAATAAAGTGTTTTGGTATATTTTTTATAAGGATGCTAAAAAAAATTTATTAAAACATCATATATACTATATAAAAGTTTGTTTTTAAGTTACCTTAAACTAAATTTGGTTTTGAAAATAATCGTTATCTTGTTTGCAATTCTTATAAAATGACTCTTTTTTGTCACAATAAAATATGGTCCGAACAATTAACAAGCATAGCAAAGTAATAACCAAAATATAATATATATGTAATGGTAATACTAACCTAATTTCGTTAATTTGTTGTTCGAAACCAAATAATAGGCTGCTCTAAGGATAGCAGTGCGGCAGCCACACGTTAGCTAAAAAAGCAGCCAAAATATTAGCTTGCTCAAAACCATTCACACAAAAATTATATGTTAAATGAATGTAATAGGTTGTACTATGTATAATCGTTTTGTATAACATCTTTTCGTTCTTCTATCTAATTTATATAGATAGATACACTGCTCGAGTAGAAGTATAAAACCCTGCCGCACACTCTCAATCCACTCTTATCATTATGCCGATCACATGGACAAAGATTCATGAGGGGTAAGGGGTTCACGGAAAGAAGGAATATTAAAAATTGAAACTTTTAAAAAACTTCTCTAGCCAGCCAAACGTATCAAATTCAACCTCCACAGTTGCTTCTTCTTTATTCAACTGTCTAAAATAAAGAAGCATAAATAATTCTCAGATATGTTATAAATGAATGAGGAAAAATTGTACAGTGCAGTGATCAAATTTTCAAAGTGGAAGCCATAAGAAAAAACATCTTTGATATAGGTTATGTCTTCATCGGGAAGCAGGATTTTGACCTAGAAACAAAAAATTAAAATTCTTTAATGATTAGTTACATTATTTTAGACGAATTTAATTTTTGAGTAAAGTGAAACATTAACAAAATAGGCTTGATTAATTAATATTAATACTGTACGCAAATTTGCGGCTCAGTAAATTGATTTCTTAAATTTGGATGCTTTGAGGTTCAAAGATCAGAAAAATAAAGTTTTGTAAGGAGATATACATTTATTACGTAACAGGAAATTATTAAAATCCCAACTCCCCTCACCCCATAACCAGGACTTCCGCGTGGAAGACAGAGGAGCCAAAGAATTTTCAAAAATGGAGCTGGAGCTCGAAACATTAAAATATTGTTCCTATGTCTAGTATTTTGATACCTATATACTATATCAAGTGTGGCAAAAAAGGTCCATTTTTGAAATATTAATCAGCCTTATTCGCGGGTTATCGTTTACTTGCCTATTACCATCCCTAATAACAACGATCGAGTCTACCAAGTCGCATATGGATTCATAGATCATGCACCTTCAATAAATTGATTGAAATCTTTTTATCAATTTGGGTTGCACAATTTGAAACGTCGAACTGGGTTTTCATGCTCTACACTTCGAAAATTAGACAACAGCGCGAAATTCGCATTATTCATTCAACGTAGAGCGATTACACTCGTTTTATTGTTTGCTATAGATAACGAACCTTTCACCTACTTTCTTATTTAAAGGCGCTGGGCAGAGCCTATCTTTTCTCACCATTCTTAAACTGTAGAATATAGTATCATATGGTGAGGATAACCAGTTTTCACAGCTTTTTTTCATAACCATAACATTTTATAACATTCTAGTAACCGAAGCGAACCCACTGTTTGATTTGCAAAATGACGACCTGTATACGTTATCATTCGTTACTGATTAAGTAATGGGTATCAAAAAAGCCTCATCTTTTCAAGACCGATTTAGCAAGCTTATAAAGTGTCCTTTCTTTAAAAACCTTGTTTTTAGTTCATTTTAGTGTGGCCCTGATTAGATTACAATATATTTGTATTATCTCATAACATGTACGGTTGAACACGGGTAGACAACTTGTTTGCCATCTCCAATCTGTATACTACAATGGTTTCTATTTTATAGGTTGCTATGCGCATGTTTTGATACTTAAACTAGTGGAACAATAAGAAAAAATAGAAAAGGAGTTCCTAAAGAATTTACAAGTGGTAAAAGATAAATTTTAAAAAAGATTTAAAATTTGGGTCTGGAATTCCTAAAAAATAAAGTTATTACTCTTCTCTCTTGAATGCATCATGATAAAAATGTTGATACTACAAAAAAGAAGCCCGAATTTATAATGAAACAAGATACAGTGTTGACTTGGTTAATCAACTAAGTTCAAAATATAACGTTGCAAGAAGGACAAGACGATGTGTATCTTTTTGGCTTATGTAATAATTCAGAAATCATTGCTAATATAGTATATAAATTTATGAATCCTTCTTCAAAAGTTTTACGAAGAAATTTTTTGTTGAATCTTGGTAAAGAATTGTGTATTGAACATATGAAAAGAAAACAGAACATTCAGAATGTTCCAAGAAACATTAAAAATTTGATTTCATCTTTTGTAAAAACATCCCATCCTCCAAAACTACAAGATTCACGTACTACAATAACTAATAAATTTTTCAGATGTAAACTTTGTTAAAGAAGATAAGAAAATAGTTGAATGCATAAAGTGCAAAAATCATTAAAAAGTTGCACGCAAAAAGTGTGTTATTAAAATCACAATTTTTTAATAAATTAATTTGATTTTTTTTCTATTGGTTAACTCTCAACAATCCCCCTTTTCTAATAATATTCATTTTGAAAAAGTTTATATGCTGACTATTATTCTCATATTTTTTCTATTATTTGAAGAAGTGTCGTTGCGAACCTAGTTTGCGTGCGACAATTTTTTTTTCTTTTAGTGAACAAGCTTCCATCAATTTCAAGTCATGTTGGAGGATCGAAATGTGAGACTTGTCGTGTTGTATACCAAGCATTATATGATCTAAGAAAAGATAAACGTAAATTAGAAAGTCAATTATCTGTTCATAGTCGACTTTCTTATCTTCATCCATAAATACTAAATGGCCTTGTTTTGATTTCCAAGTAAGAAATTCATAGTGATGGTTGACTTTCTTGGTGAAGAATCCCTTTTACTTAAAGAAAAGAAACACTAGATTCTTCATCTTTGCAAATTTCGCTTAGACATAATTATTTCATGTGCTAGATGATATAATCAAGCGATAAAATGAAACCCAAAAAATATGACAAAACTTATAAGAAAATTGATCCAATCGTTAAGTTGATATTTTTCATACAAACATAGTCATGTTATAATTGTAATATAACATCATCATAAAAATAAAATTTTGTCTAGAGGGCGCTGATAAATTTTTAGTTATGGGGCATGAGATAACAAATAAATACCTTCTATTGTTCTTTATCTAAAAATCCATCATTGTTTTGTAAAAATATTTTTCCTAGTTATGAAAAAAACTATCGCACTAAGTATTGTTTTAAAATTAAAAATTCACAATTATATTCTTTTCAACCAATTAATTTCAAAAAATTTTACTAATTTTTATAGCTTATTAAAGATATTTTTGATAGCTTATCGAACTCAATAAAATATGAACAGCCAATATATATTTGCATATTATATGGGGATAGATAAAGCTATAATAAAGCAATTTTCTAGTTTTGCTGGGCAATATTTTGATTAAATTTTATATATAATTGAGATATGAAAAAAATATGTCATATTTATTAATATTTAATAAAATCAACTGAAAAATTAAAGTTAAATTGCACAAAATTTACTATTTTCGTAATAAGATTTATTTTTTCATCCATTTAAATAAGGCGCGTACATGAATAAAAATAAAAAAATAACTAAATAAATAAAATAAGTAATATGTTAAAATACTCTTTACAATTAGTACGCTAGTTGGGTTCTGGGAGTACGTAATAATTAATGTAACCTATATGTCATCCCATCTTTTCTTCCTTTTCAATTCCCTAATATAATCAAATTAACCCGTTAACGCCCATGTCGACTATAGTCGACTTTACAAAAATAAAATCGTCTGTATTTATCATAACGGGTAACGTGTTAACCCGTTAACGACCAGAATAATCAGACGATATCTAATGTAAAGCAGAAGATTTGTATTAAAGATCGTTGATAAACGCAGATTTTATTTTTGTAAAGTCGACTATAGTCGACATTGGGCGTTAACGGGTTAAGATAAAAATTTGATAATACAGAGATCATAGGAGTATAGATTAGCTTAATACGTATCTTGTATTTATGTGCATAAATTGCAAACTACTAACAAAATACAAACCCGCTCAAAACCCTGCATTAAAGAATATCAACGTTTATACATGATCATTCGTTTATTTATGTGATAGTTTCATCAATTATTATTACGCTAAGTGGACTAAATGTTAAAATTTGCTAAATCAGTTCCAGCAAAAACTTGAGTAATCTTTGTTCACGAAATCCTCTGTTATGTCAGTAAAAATATCAAATCTGTAGATTTGTCAAAAACCTCAATTAAGCCAATCAAAATAGCTTGGATAAATAGAATAGCATAGAAAGCGCACAATTGAAAAATGGAACGAAAACAACAAAAAAGGATAATCATATCAAGAATGTTAAATATGTTACGAATTGTTAAATTTGACAATTAGGATATACATTTTATTAAGAAATGTTCCACTTTTTGAATAACAAAAAACCTAATTGTGATACGAAAGTTTTTTCTCACAGATACCTTAAATGCATTGGATCTAACTAAATAATATTTAAAACGTTTATTTTCAAGGTAAATAACCTCGAAAGAATCTTTTTCCTCATGTTCCATTACGTTTTTTGAGTCAAACTTTTTTTTTTAATTTTGATACGTTTTATAAATATCGAGTTTTATTTTCTGATACGATTTTACGGTACATAAATATGATGTAAAAATTATGAAATTTTTTCTTGACCGTAACGTAGGCCATCACTTCTATCAAGGCCACACTAATTATTGATCAATTATCCCATGCATAGTAAACTTATGTGATATAGTGAATTTAAATTTATAGTGATTTTGAAAAAATTTAGTTCCATCAATACACCAAACATTTTCAAAAATGAAAATTTGTTTATGTTTTTAAATAAGAGGAAATAATTTTCAATCGTTAAAATTTTATATCAATGAATATTGTCAGACTCGCGTTAAAAAAAAATTTCAACAAAGGTCACTTTAATCTTTATCAGTACGTTTGTTACATTTGTAACATTTGAAAACTTTAATTTTTTCATTTCAAGAAATTTTTTTCAATAGCTATTTGGGAATTAATATTTTGACTAGCAATTCATTTTAAAAGCAAAAATATTCTATTTGTTTAATATTTGAGCAGAGATATTTTTTTAATGTTCGATTGTTAAATTTTGTAAGTTACACTGTACATAATTAATTAAATAATTTTTGTTAAGAAAATTAGTTGATTATTATAATAAAAATATTTGATAGAAAAAAATGTTTCAGTTATTAAAAATGTTCTTGATTTATTTATGACAGCTGTCAGAATTTTATTTGTAGACAGAGAAATAGTCAAAAAACGCAATGATTTTCTTGTTCTCGTATACTATGATTTTTATAATTTATGTTAGTTTAAATGGGTTTTCTAATGATTTTGTGTTCTTACACTTAAATAATTTTATGAAAAGTGATTAAACTACCGTTTTTTGTATACTATGATTCCTTACAGAATGTAAAAAATACAAGCGTTACTAAATCACCCTATAAGGGTTATTTGGTACTTCAACGTTGGCTTTGGGCTTATAAAAACTTGAAAATATCAAATAAAGTGCCGATAAACTATTTCATTTTTTATGCCTCCTATTATTTTGAAATTATTCTGAGAACAGACAGTTTCATTTTAAATAGTGAAAATTGCTTTATTAATTTATTTTGTCTTTTTTTCTCTCTTATGTTAATTATGTAGCAAATTTTTCAATTTTGAGTAAAAGGTAAGGTAAAGGTACAGTGAGTGTGTTTTCATTAACAAGGCACTGATGTACAGCTTATGTCAAACTATGAACAAATTCGTATCGATGAGGAATCGAACCCAGAGGCTTCCGTGCTGAGTCCATCTTCTCAACCAACCTGCGATGCCACCCATAGGGTATGCTGTAGTGGATAGGTCAAATTAGTTTTCAAAAAACTTAAGTTATGCTTTAAAATTTTTTTGTTTTTGTTGAAGCTCTATAACTTTTTCTGGTAGGTTTGTTTTCCTTAAAAGTTATTATAAAAAGCAAATCATTGCAAAAGGTTAAAAGTTGTTATTTAAAAAAACTAATTATTTTAAAAACAAGTTAACCAATCGCGGGTTTGATTTTCCTGCTCCTGTCTTGAATCATACATGCTTTCCATACTTTTTCAAACAGTCTTTTTTATTCCACCTTACCATGTTTTTATCAATCCCTTGACATTTTAAAACAGTTCTTGATAAGATTTTTAATTCTTCCTAAAATTTGATATAAAAAAAGAGATCTTCTTGTATTGGAAGCTTTTTTTCCAAAGCCAAATACCAGAAAAATTTGCATATTGCAAATTATGTGCTATCTTTAAATTTCTCATATTATGCGGGAATACCTCAAGAATGATATGTTTAATTAAGATATTAAAAGACATCACATTAAATTTTTTTAGCTAATTTAATTATTTTTTAAGACGATGACATCAACGATTTCTTTTAAAGATGTCAAAAAATCAATTAATTTATTTATTTGAAATTTTTTGTTGAGAAAAAATTACGTTAAATGTACAAATATAAAATAAAATTTTAGATGGCCAAAATCAAAATAAGTAAAATAAATTTAAAAAATATACGCCACAAATTTTATGAAATTTGAAGAAAAAGAATCAAGCAAAAAAGTAAAATTAAAAAAAGTTTTGATCAAAATTAACAGTAGCTGCCAATAAGCTATTTATGTATTAGATGCTTTTGTGAATTAACTTTGCATATAAACTAGCATTTTCATACTGATTTTATTGGCTTTACTTATTTTTTTTTACAAAATACATCGTAGATATGCCAGAACATCAATCAAAGTTCATTTTAGTTTTGTAAGAATGAAGACTAGAATTTCAAATATAAAGTTTGTTAAATAAGTTGAAATAGTTCAAAAAGGAACATAGAATTTTTATTATCAAAAGCGATATATTTCCGAACGATGACGTATTTTATCAAGTACTAATATAAAGGTAATGTGGAAAGATTAATCCAAACGCAATAAATAGGCTTATTTTATACGAGGAAAGATCACATAGTTGTAGGGTGTGTGTAGAAGAGGTTTAAATTAGATTAGTGTAAATGGAAGGCATGTCGATGTATTGCTTAATGCAGTTGGGATCCGATAGGAAGCGCCAGGCTTCAAGGAAAAAGAGATATTTTGGAGATGAGGTGCAAACTATTTTTGTATTTTCGAAGTCGAAAGAATGTGTGGGATAGGTTAGTAGGGGTTGAAGCAGCATATTGTTATGGAGGTTCAGTTTAGCGTTCTGTTTATGCCTTGAGACGAGGTATTGTTGTTCTTTGATACGAATTTGCAGCAGTCTGTCGGTCTTGCCTATGTATGTAGTAGTGCAACAAATGCAGTTTATTTTGTATACACAGTTACTGGTTTTGAGACGATCATAATTCTCACGAAAAGTGTTTGAAGTTGGTGTAAGGGATTGCTAGGCTTGGGAATCAAAGTGACGTTGTGAGTACATAGTGCGGTGTAAGTTTGTTGAAATAAAAAGTGTCAAAGTTTTGGATTCTGAAAGTTTTTTGTGGGTTGAATACGAAAATTGTAAATTCTCTAAAATATTTTGCGATCAAAATATTATCTTTATCTTCAAAACTTTTTGGGACGAACGTAGTGAGTTTTTAATTACAGATTTGGGATAGTTATTTGAGTGTAAAATAGATTTGACATTGTTCACTTCCATTTCTAGTGTCTCGAAATTTGATGAAAGATAAAATTAGCGTTTAAAAGGCGTTTCAGATAATTTTTGTGCAAAGGGGTGTTTGAACAAGAAGTCTAAGTATCGTTATGTGTGAGTAGGTTCGTGACAGCGCAATCTAAAAAGAGTAGGGTCATGTTTTTTTTATTCAACCCTGAATTTTAGACATTCATAAAAATTATTGAGGGTTGTGTGGAAAAGGTTAATATGGTTTTTGTTCATAATGCAAAAAAATGACATCTACATAGGGGGCATAAAATTTTAGGAAGTAGTTAGAGACTAGAGAGTCTTCAAAGGCCAAAAAAAATAAAAAACCAAAAAGTTTTTATTCGCGTGCAATATACGTTTTTATGCATTTTTCCTTTTGCCCGATTGGCGTAGTATCCTCGGAACATCATGCTAGTTCATCTCTTATGAGTGGGCTGACGCTTGGTTACATACGCAGCACTACAGCGAAAGCATCTTTAAGACAAAGTGCAAGAAGGCGATAAATTGATTAAGGAAACACTGGAAAGTTGAAAAATCAATAATTGATATTCAAAAATCCAACCAAAATATGAACGTGCGGTAAAACTTATGGAGGAATTACATCGGTGCTCAAAAATTTTTGGATTTTAAACCTAAAGTTAGGAAAAAAAAATTTTTAAGTTTTTTTTATTATCACTTTAGTTATCTCTATTAATATCTTTTGTGCAAAAAAAATTTCTTTAAGTTTAATGATTACCTTTAAAATAACTAAGTTCTTAGATTTTTAAAAAAAATTTTGTCAGCGTGCAGAGGGAAGTTTTTATGTAAAATGCAAAAATAATAATAGTATTTTTAAATTACACATAAAAGTTCCTCGTTTGCAAGTGGTTTCATAAAAAATTATTTTTGCAATTACTCTAGTGCAATGTTTCCCAAGTGCTGGTCCATGGACCACTGCTGGTCCATAAGACAACTCTTTGCTGATCCACGAAAAATTTTTAAAAAGCGAAAAGTATAGTGAAATTTGGCTTTTATAATTGCAACTATGATTGGCTATTTTTTTAATTTATTTTGTATAATAACTCAGATTAATTACTTATTTTCAGGCGAAAAAAGTAAGGCTTTATCTTTAACTCCTCCAGACATAAATAAAAAAATATAGTCAAAGAAAAAAGAGTTCAGAAGCCTGGTTACAGCAAAAGCGCAAAATGAAATTTTATTGATTTGTTACTTTTATCTAATTTTTTTTGATTTTACAATAAATTTTTAATGAATTTCTAGTATGGATCATAATAAGTTTTTCCCACAAAAATAATGCTGGTCCATACCATTTTTGCTTTCTGGAAGATGGTCCACAACAAGAAACGAGTTGGGAAACACAGCCCTAGTGGGTACCCACAGCAAAACTGCTCCCTGAAGCAAAAATCTCAACATACAAAGGACTTTTTTATGACGGAAAAGGATTGTGAAAATTGAATGTTACCCTGGTAAATTAGTTATCTATTCATCATATTTTGAATGCATTGACTGTTGAATTTATAATAAATCTGTCATCTTTTATTTTCAGTGTATAATTTCTACCATTATTCCCTTCCACGTGTTGGCAACTATGATTTGCTTATATAGTTGATAGATATAGAAATCTGTTATCAATAGTTTAGTGTTAAAAAAATTGAATGGTGGTTAAACCTGAGGAATTGCCTTATGGTAATCATCGTAGGATTGCAGATTGAGAGCGACGTTTCCATTATTATCATCTATACAAACAAATAAACGGGAGAAAAAATTAAGGTATGAAAAAGGAAAAAGATTTAAAAACTCTATATAAATAATTAAGTATTTATTCACAAAAAGAAGTTGTAGCGAATAATTAATAAAGTACAAAAAAAAATTATAACTTTTTTTTTCCTACTTACTTTTTTTCTTATATTTTATATGTCTTTTGACATATATCCTTTCTCAAGAAAAATTATGTTTGCGTGCGTTTTCACAGTTTCATCGGACACATTTGTATAGCTATTTGGGTTGTTCTTTTACATTCAAAGAACTTTTAATGTTTGTGATATATTTGGAGTTACGTGAAGCATGACCATCTAAAAGTAAATCTGTATAGACTTTTCTAACATTGCCCTGATAACTACTTAGTTTATTTCTCACAATAGTTTCAACTTTTTTTATCTGTTCTTATATATATGTTAGGATTTTGTCAATTTAGATGCGTTGTGTAATCTGTAAAATGTCCAACATATTCATAGGTTAATAAGTTAAAAAGCTCTTGATTGAATGCTGGTCGTGAAGAAAAGTAAGAAATTCTTCTTTCTTTACTTTCATTTCTCTTAAGCTTTAAGTAATGTCTTTTCACATATATCCTTTCTCCAGAAAAATTATGTTTGCGTGTGTCAATTAAAACATTTTCTGAAAGAATATATGTAAATTTATTAGTTAAATATTTTGTCCATGCTCCACAGTCATCAATAAAACAATTCCTGCCTAAATCTGGATTTTTTTAAAAAGAAAACCAACATTTTCTTTGATTTGTGTAGGAACTTCGTTTAATGAAGTAACCGCTAAGCACGAGTAGCTATGCTCATTAGGGTGATTCCTAAAAAAAAATTTTAATTTTCAAAATGGCACCATTCAAAATTGAGGAGCAACAATGTCCAGATAAAAGTGATCATACTGAATTTTAGCAAATTTAAAAAAAAGTTCCCCCTCCAAATATTCCAATATATCAAATATTTATGAAAAATTTATTCAATTATTTTATTTTATTTATTATAAATTTTTTTTCATATTTTAATAATTATTTTTCATCCTAATTTGAAAAATGAATTCCAAAAATTCAAGTTCAAGCGTTCAAAAAATAAATCTATCTGGAAAAAGAACTTAAGTGTTATCTTCAAACAAAAGAGAGATTGTAAAATTCCATTAGTTGAATCTCTTTCCAAATTTAACAAGAGTGGCAACAAACTACCAGTTCTTGGAAACTTAAATTTTTTATATAATAAAGTGAAAAGCCAAAACGAGCGGATCAAAATTATGATGGCTGATATTGAGCTTCTCTGGTACAAACTTTCAATTCTTTCAATTTCTCTTATGAGAAAAAGGCTGAAAAATTTAATCGAACTGGAAAAGAAAAATAAAAAAGGCCATCTGAAAAGTTTATAGAAATCACTCTTTTGAAGTTATTTGATCTTACTAATGTCAATGATTTATGGAAAAATTCAGAAGATAAAGAATTATATAAAAAGCAACTTGAAAGTGAAGGAAAGGTAGGTTTTGGAAAGGCATCATCAAGCTCAATTCATCCAAGAGAAAGAATTACACTCAAAAATCCTTTTTTGAAAACTTCTATCAAGCAAACTGAAACAATCTTTGATAATGAATCATTATCTCTCGTCAAACCTTTTTCCTCATCATCGTCATGTTAAACTCACGAGACAAAATACAAAAAAGGAATCCTTGAAAAGGCTCATGAAATCCTTTGTGTATCAAAAAGTAAGGTTGTGATGTACCAGTGCCAAGACAATCATCCATATTGAAGAAAGTCATTAAAGAGAGAAAAGAAATGAAAACTAAAATTTCCAGAGTTTTATCTAACAATGATTGTTTTTGTTTGCAGATTGATGGGAAAAGGTTAAAAGGAGAAGAAAATAAAGCTTTGTATTCTCAATTGTAAGAGTGGCTCAGCAAAACCTATTTACAGTGAGCTGGAGAAAATAATCGATCAATACAACGCGTGGAAAAACATTTCAATGATAATTTGTGACACCACGGCTACCAACACAGGTTCTCAAATGTGAATAGTTAAAATGATTCAAGACAATCTTCTTTAAAAAATTCTTTCCTCAACCACTGTATATAGGTTGCCAACATCATGTCTTGGACTTGGTACTGAAACACGTGTTAAACTATCTTTTTCCTGAAAAAACAACAAAGCCGCAGTTGAGCAAAACTTATAGCCAGCTATTCTTGATTGACGTGCCTAAAAGTGATAATCTTGGATGGCGTGATGATTACAAGTTTTTATATAATTTTTGCATGAGCTCTCGACACTTTAAAATGAGTTCTCAATGGCCCTTAATCAAGTGGAGAGCTTTACCAAGTTTACATCAAGCGAGGTGGATTTCTAGGGCAAATTACGCACTCATTGGATTTTTTGTTGCCTAACTTGCGAGAGACTCTTGATAATGCGTGTGAATTCATTTCCAATGATTGGGCAGACGTTTGTTTTCACTTCCAACATTATGATGAAGAGATATATGAGAAATTGTTGAAAGCCATTAAAAAGACCTAATGTATAGCTTTAAAATCCTTCAGAACACATTGGAAAAGGGAGAAGTCGAGATTAGATTTGGAAAAGGGAGAAGTCGAGATTAGATTTGTAAAAGGGAGAAGTCGAGATTAGATATAGCCAGACGAATCAGAATTCCGAAAGAGGAATACAATTAACCCATTTAAGGCAAAGCAAAACAGACGATATCTAAAAACACGCAGACGATTTATATTCAAAGTCATTGAAAAAAGCAGACGAAGATGAAATTATTTATATTCCAAAATAGGAACATTGGCCGTAAATGGGTTAATGGAGGAACTACATAACATATTTAAACATGAAGTTTATAGGAAAAAACGAATTCTGATTAATCGCAAATTCAAATTTTTCTCTCTAAAATTAAACTTTAATATAAAATTGATTAAAAACCATTTTTTGAAAAATTAAATCATTTTTTAGTTAAATAAAATGAGTCATATTTTCATTTTTTTACCATAAAGGATTGGGAGGTTTTTTTGATAGCTTGATCATTTTTATTAAAATTCTCCTCATTATTTTTATTTTGCAGAACATTTTCCTTTTCGATTCCTGATTTTTAAACATCCATGTCATTGCAAGTTTCTCTGTTATGCGCAATATTTTCAGATATACTGTCATTCTCAGTTGACATGCAAGATACGTGTTTTTCAATTGAAACCAAGGGTACAAAATTATTGAAATAATTTTTCACATTATTAAATGTAGACATTTTTTATTATCAAATTATATAGGATAAATAGTCGATTCAAAATAACATGAGCTATATTATCAAAAGAACAATAAGGCCGATAAACTAATCGAATAGGTTGTTTATAACCGTTGAAGGGTCTTATAGTATAAGTTATAGACCACATATATTTTCAAACAAATATCCCTAACTACATCATTATAAAACTTATATAATGGAAGAAAAATAACATCAGTGTACGCAAAAGATTCAACAGCAAACTCCTCACTTTTATTTGACAAAACAAATAGAGTTGAATAAACAGTTATCTTGAGGAGAAGTTGCAGGGTAACTTGACTTAGATTGTGGGCAGAAGTAGTGGAGTGAGAAAGTGTATCGTGCGGCTTTGAAGTGAGTAGCTTTTCGAAAGAACGTTCAGAACTGTTCCTTTGATTTTAGTGATTTGATGTGCCTTTGCGACGGAACCAGTGAGACCCTAATATTTATCCAATGTTTATCTATTTTCACATGTACACTTGTTATTATTTTGTCATGAAATGAAGTCATATGCACCTTTTATTATAAAACTGTTTATTTATCAGATTTGTTCCCATATTATGATGTTAATATCGACCATATATTTTAAAACTGTTTATTTATCTTGTTATTTGTTTTTATAATAAAATTATAATTATTTTGTAAATTTTCTAAACAATTTTCATTTCTGATAAAAACGAATATTTTGAACTGGTAAATTTTAGTATTTCTAAATATGATTTTTATAGCTAAGGGATATGGAGAGAATATTTTTTAAATATCCTAAATTTTTATCATGTGTTAATGTTCCGAATATCTTTTTAATCTTCTAATATATAATAATTTCAAGCGAATAATATCACAGGTCTGGCAAGATCTCCGGTAAAACAACTTGCCAGACCTTATTATATAAAAATTGTAAAATAAAAAAATATTTAAAATAAAAATTTTCTAAAAATATTTTGCATACATATTGGTTGGTTTGAGATATCAAAGCACTTTCAGCCGTAAGGCTATATGCTCGCATTATGCTTAAGATGGTTAATCACAGTTTTTGTGAATTTGTTTTTAGAGTTGGGAGCCTTGGGGATCGAACCCCTGACCTTCAACTGTTAAGCTGTGAAGCTTAACTTTTTTTTTTCTACACAAAAGTTCAAACCACTTAACTTAAAAATTGCAGTTTTATTTCATGAAAATAATATGATTGGTTGAAATGTTTATGTAATATATAATATTACTAATACTAATAAGACGATTTTTTTGGAAATTTTTACTTATTTGTTTTGAAGAAAAAATTAAACTCTTTTCAATGTTTCTTTTTCATGATGCATTTGAAAGCTTATCGTTTGCTGTAGACGCTAGAATAATGTATTTTTGAAAGAAAAAAAATGGTTTTTCGATAACTGGAATTTACTTCTAAAAATTTGGTCTAAATTTTAGTAAAAAAAGTGACCACTTTTTATTAAAAGCATAATGTGAAGTTTAAAACAACAATTTTTTTATTGAAAATGGTATCATAGGAAAGGTCTACTCGTTGTGCTTAATATAGGCTAAGATTTACCAAAAAAATATTTTCCATTTTGCAAAATATACTTTTATGTGAGGTCAGTCAACTTTTATCTAGTTCGAAAAAATAACGATAATTTTTTAAATAATAAATTAATTACATTTTTTTTGCATATTTATAAAATATACCTAATATATAAAAATAATACGTTGAAAAAATTGTTTTTTTTTATTTATTTATCAAATTTTCGATTTTAATATCTCATTTTAAAGGTAATATTATACTGATTACGAAAATGTATAAATATTTTAAGTTTGAATTTTTTAAAATACTTTTTTGCCTCTGAGTTTGATAAAATAACAAAATTTCTAACTTTGACCGCAAAAAAATATATAAGTCATTACCAGGGCGAGTAAAAGTCAATAAAGTCAACTTTTATTTCCGTTTAGCAAAAACTCTTTGAAGATCTTTACTTGTTTAGTCTAAAAAATTTTGAACTAATTTCAAATTTTTTAGTCAATCAAAGTCAATTTTTCGTGATTAGGTCAATAAAGTCAATTTTTATATTTAACACTTTTTGATTCAATGTGCCTAATTTTATTCCTAAACTTTTTATCATTGCATGTTTTTCACATCTTTTACACAAGTTTACCTTAAAAGTTAAGTTATCCTGCAAAATTGTAGACTACCGGCATTAAATCATCCAAAATTAGTAATAGAAAAAGACGTTCTATTTTCAAACCTATCGGCAACACTTCAGTTCCAATTGTAATTAAGTTGTCAAATTGGTTGCAAGCAGCAAAATATTTTCATTAAAATCTTCCAGCAATGAAGAATTTAATGATGAAGATGATGGAATTTTATTGCCAAATATCAAAAAATTGTTATTAAAAGAAAATCTGTGTCAAAACTTGCTAACAATAATTAGAGAATATTCACGATTCTTTGATTTAGTCGGAAAAAGTCAACATAGAGACTTTTTCAGTCGAAGATGCCTTTACTTGTTTCTTCAATATTATTTCATTTAAGTCGAATGTGGCGTTAAAAGTTATCTTGAAAATAGATTCAAATAAAATGAAATCAATAAAATCATGAATATGGAAAACTCTTAAATCTCTACCAGTACTTATGCCAAATAGCAAAATTGTCAAGTTTTAACTTTAGAAGTAGAAAGATCTTTTTCTAAACTGAAAAAATGGTCGAATTTTAAATCAGAAAATGTCATTAATTATATGTTGTTGTATTACAAAGTCATGGAATCTTTTGAATTTTGAATACTTTCTCTAAAGTGTTCATAGTTGTTCAATTCAATAAAAACTTTAAAAAGTCAATAAAGTCAATTTTTTCTCTCAGTAAAAGTCAATTTTTTCCAATTTTTGGACCTACCTAAACTCATATACACACAGACACATATCATATGTATAATGCGAGATCTTTAAAATATTAATAATATATTTGAAAAAATATTATTTAGTGTGAAAATGTTTTAGGACCTAGAATCACACAGGTACCAATGATCTTTAACAGGACCTAGATTAAACGTACCAAGAAGAAGAAGAAGAAGAAGAATTTATTAGCATAAAATAATCTCATAAAAAAAAATTTCACATTTGAAAATATGCTTGTATTTCAAGGGTCAGAAGACCGTAACAGAAATACTAAAAAAAACATTAAAATATTTTTATTGCTCATAAATGTTAAATCAACAATTAAACATAGTTAAAAATGAAATTGATATAAAAAAATCAAATTATATTAAATCATCACAAAATTGATTCAATCTTGTTTCAATAAATATTCATTCAGGCGTCTTTTCAATGTTGAAAGTGAAATATTCATAATTTGAAAATCTTGCAAATATTCATTCCAGATTTTAGTAATACGAAACTTCAAACTTGACTGCGTGGATTTCAAGCGATATGATGGTATCTGCAAATTATACATATATCTTGGGGAAAAACGTTCTGAATCGTGATTGAATGTGAAAAAATTGCTTATGGCCACATAATATGGCACACGGGATATAAGCGCATTTGGAAATTTATACTGTGCTCTATATTTAAAAAATTTCCAAGCCACAATACAAAGTTGTTTGATATAAATTTCTTTTATATTGAGCAAGTTGTTACTTTTAAAAATTGAAAGAGTATGCGCTCGGAATGTCAGATTGGATACCAATCTTATGCATTTTTTTTGAAGAGTATGCAAACTTGAGAGATCCACAAAGCCCCAATTGACCAAACTATAGGAAAGATGAGGCAAAACTAGTGATCTATATATATCCAGTTTAATTTTCGATGGAAGTGATCTGAATCTATATAAAATACCAATTACAATACTAACTTTAGTGCAAATGTGTTTAATGTGTAGATTCCAATTCAATTTTTCACTCAAGATTAAACCTAAATAATTATGAGATACTGATAAATGCAAATTGAGATTTTTCAAGAAGGTAGGCTGAGCATTTTTCTTAGAAAAAAACATATGAACAGTTTTAGAGTTATTAATTCCAAGTTCATTCACTGTACACGAACCATAAACTTTATTGACATTTTCTCTAAAAACAGACTCAATTGTTTTATTCTGAGCCAGAGAAACATTTAGGAGAAATGAATAAGGTATAAGAATAGTCAAATCATCATCAAAAGCTAAAAACTCTAACGAAGCGTTTGATTGAAATATGTCATTAATATAAATTAAAAAAAGGAAGGGACCCAAAACAGAACCCTGAGGTACTCCTCTGGATACATGAATCAAATTTGAATAACTATCATTCGCAAACAATGCTTGTTTTCTGAATGACAAATATGATTTAAAAAATTTCAAAGTTCTTTCATCAAATCCATACTTTTCCAGCTTGAATAAAAGTTTTCCATGTGATACTGAGTCGAACGCTTTTGATAAATCCAGGAACAATGCTAAAATACCATCTCCAGAATCAAGATATTCATAAATTGATGTCAAGAAAAATGAATGTACAAACGTAGTAGAAGAATTTTTCCTAAAACCGAACTGCTTTGAATTGAAGAGATTGTTTTGATCAAAATGATGAATTAATTGCTTGAGAATAATTTTTTCAAAAAGTTTTGAAATTATGCTAATCAAAGAGATTGGACGATAATTGTTGATGTCATGTCTCTCACCTTTTTTTTTGTAGACAGGTATGCACTTTCTAATTTTGAGACATGATGGAAAGAGTGAATTTTGCATGCACGAATTAAAAGCTAAAAATAGTGGATATGCTATTTCATTTTCAATGAGTTTTAGGCGATAAGAAGAAATTCCATAAAAATCTTCATTTTTACTTTTTTATCAATTCCCTTAAGCTCTAGAATCCAATGTCTCGAGGAAAGCTGAGGACAAACAGGCTTATCCTAGTGATATATAAGAATATCTAACAGTGAAAACCTTTTGTACTTATTATTTGTCTTTTAAATATCAAGTGACTAATAAAATTGCAATTTCTTGATTGAAATTAAATCAAATTATATATAGATAATCATGCAATATTAAAAACGAAACAATCTTTATGGTAAAAATTCATGGCATCAAAGTTGACTCTTACTACTATTATCCCTTTAATCTCCATTTTAATCACTACTTTATGATTCTTTTAATCAAAGTTTTGTTATGTTTTTGATTATTATGTTTTTTAAAATATAAAATTCTATTCCTGTATTGTATTGTTGAAAAAACATACATCCGTAAATTTTTTATATAGTTACAATTTTGACAAAATAATTAAAGAAAAATCATTTTAATTTAAGCTAGAGTTTATGAAGATGAGTAAATATATTTAATTTTTACTGTAGAAGTACAATAGTTTGTGGTGATTTAATAATGAAAACACGAAAGAGACTGCTTACATCAAAATATGAGCAGTGCCTAAGGTGAACTTAAAGTTGAAAGCTACATTCATAAAAGTCAGACAACTAACATAGTTTACTATCTTCTTTTTTTCTGTTTTGATGGGTGATAATCTAAACTACTTTAATGATTAAAAAGAAACAAATAATTTTTTAAAAATAAATTTCTTATTATTTATAGAATTCTTTTTAGAAATCTTATCATCGTCAATTTCTCATTTTCAGGACATCATTAGAATTGATAAATATAATTTTTCGTATATATATAATTCATTTTCCTAATCGTTATCATTGCATATTTAGATTCGCAATTGTTAAACTACAATTTCAAAAAAAATGAGGGAACGTTTCCAAACTTTAAATAAAACTTTTAATTTAATTATTTTCTGTTATTGATTTTTAATTTTTAAAAGAAATAAAACTTATTTAACAGTTTTATTTTTTTTAAACATTCTTATTTTTTGTTTATTTTTTATTTTGATTTTCCGTCACATAGAAACAACCAGCAAAGCCATCCAAATCATAGCAATACAGCAAGCATATCAGCCAACGCTCGAAAGTGCTTAGAGATTTCCCTCACTCACTCACTCTTTTGCGACATTTCTTTAATATATATTGAATTTTTTTTTCATATCTGATCAAATATGCAAAATACTTTAATTATTTTTTTATTAATGAAAACAATTTATGATTTTACTTTATTTATTTAAAATAAAGGATAACTTTAAAGCAGAAAAATTTATTTGTGATTAAAATTTTTTGATTTAATTATAAAAGTAAATGAAAGTTTCATATTAATAGATCTAAATTGTTAAATATTAATCACTATTTTAAATAAATTTTTTTCGTATAGTGTTGAATCTCTTTGATGTTTTGATTACTATACACTTGTATCAGAGACAAAGATGCGAATTAATGAAACGAAATTGCGATTGTTTCCACTTGATAAAACATTTCACTTTTTTGAAATATTGGAAAAGGGTAGAGATAGAGAAGGAGTATCTTGATTGCTAGAGAAAAAAAACTTTATTATGGATTTTTCAAAAAACACGGGCTTTTCCCAATTTTTTTTAGCATTTTATATAAATTCTTAAACGAATATTTGTATACCGTGTGTAAATCGTATATTTCAATATGAAAACAAAAATTACATAATGTCTATTTATATATAGCTGTAATTGTAGAAATGAACTTCCGTGATTAGTATGATTATATGTTATTGATACTCCTCTTCTACACCCAAATACTCACTTACATTAGCATTTTAGTTCTTATACCTTGCTTGAATTCATTTATTGAAATCTTTAAAAGTCAAAGAAAATTTCTTTCAAAAAGGAAAATATAATTTAAAAAAATTATTTAAAATTAGTAAAAAAAAGTAAGTTTAAATAAGTAATCTCTATTTAATTAAAGCAAAACATTAATATAACCACTTTGACATTTATCTATGCTGTTTATCCCATTTACTGCACTAAATTTATTTTTATAACATAACAAATACCAAACTACTACTGTTTATCTGCTTTGATTGAATTATTTGCCATATGGTCATGCCATATCTTCAGAAAATATTGATAACGCGATTGTTATCCCGATTTTCTACTTATACATCTGGGATGCTGTGTGCCTGATTTTAAATTGTAAGTTTAAAAATGGCTCACTTTTTGGTTTCAGGGACAAAAATTATACTTAAAATTTTCAACATATGAATGCTTCCAATACTTGAAACAAATACACTTTGCTTTGAAAAAGAATGCAATACAGCGAGATTATTTTGATGAGTCAAACAACGTCAGTAAATACAGGGTTCTGACTGAAAGCATACCATTTGTGTATTGAACAATTGAAAATTTGTGATTTTTTTCCCTGATCTGAACTATAACAAATATACGCCTGGGGTAAACGTTTTCAAAAGGAGGCTTCGAAATTTTAGCTGTTATATATAAGGTTTCGAGATGATGGCCAATAGAGATTTTTACAAATTTTCTCTGCATTGCTGCTAATAACAGCTGGTTAATTATGAAAGCTAATCGAAGTGCTTCTTACCCATCTGTTGCAAAATGGGCAGGAATAGCTTTATAAGGCATCTAGCTTAGCTCTAGCTAAAAGGTCTATGAAAATCAGAAGCAAAAGTTCATTTACTTACAATATCTACTCGAAATCTGCTTTCTTTTTAAGGTTTGACCGAAACTGGTGAACCAACGGCAACACCCACTAGGTCAGCGCTTTTCGACTAATTGTGAGCCTAAAAAAAGGCGAACAAGAAGGTGTAGTGAATGTGGCATATATATTTGCAAGCATCTTGCTTAATTTTTATGTTGCAATTGAAAAACCTCATGCTAAATCACATATTAAATCAAGAAATACACATACTTTGTCCAAAAATATTCTTTACAAGTTTTCGTTGTTAAATTTAATGTTTCATTACAAAAAAAATATTTGTTGGGAATCGTTTTGTAAACTTCCTCGAGTACAGGTTACTTCTACATTTCAACTACAAATATTCATTTTATAAACTTATTTTAGAAGCTTTTTTGTTTGCTTTATTAACAGAAGAGTAAGACTGCAACAGATAACATACTCTACTCAACAAATGTAAATTGCAAACAAGTGAACTTATATTTTTTGTAACTTCTAGGCTATATTTTATTCCTTATAATATCTTTGTTATGCACATGTGTTATTATCACTCGTCCTGTTATTTCTCTCATAAGATCCGCATCACCGAACAAGCCATGTATGTAGGGGCTTGATGTAATGTAATAGCCTTTTTGTTTTTTCAATTGATTTTCTCATATTTTAAGCAGTCCCCGTACTATTCAATGACAGGTCTTTTTTGTATAAGCCTCATCTTATGCTCATCTTTCACACAGTGTATGCTATGTGATAAGGATCAAATACAAGAGAACTTACAATTTCTAGTAATATATATTTTAATTCATATATTGAATAAAGAGCATTGTTAAAAACAAAAGAGAATGAAATATGCTTTTTAATTTTAAAAAAATTAAAAATTTTACTAAATATTTTTGAAAAATTGAAATATATTTTAAATATTTTATAAATTTGTTCGCATAGACATTATTGACATCGAGTTAACAAAAATCGAGGACAAATTTTCCCTTTTCAAAACTCAAGGCTTTACTTTTGCAACTTATTTTATACCTACCCTTCTCAGGAAATTTCTTGAGAAAAAAGAAAGAAAGAAAGAAATTCTTGAGAAAGACCCTTCTCAAGCTTTAATTAGTCTTGCGTGTGCTCAACTACTGAATACTACTGTAATTTTTTATTCTAAATTGTACATTTTTTCCAATAAATTCTTTCTTTCTTTCAAGAAAGATAATTAGTTTGTTTGTTACTATTTTAAATTTATATTTTTAATAAAACAGGGTTATTGTTTTTATTTTATTAGTAATTAATATTCTGATTTCTATAAAAGATAACCACTATATATAATTTTTAAATATGTAAGGTGTTAATAATAGTCTATTTTCTTTAAACTAAGCTATTTGGTTAAAAATTTTTTTCTTAATTGTATTACTTTAAAATTTTAATTATTAAGTTTTAAAAGATTTCATTAGATTTGTACAAATTTATTTTTAATTTAAATAAACACATCTATCTACTTTTGATTAAGATTTTATATAGTTAACGATAAATTATTCTCATATTTTATTTTATATTGTCCACTAATTTGGATGATAATCTAATTCGCTAATTCATTTATTATGTAAATTATCATATCTTTGCGTGTAAAATTGATCTTTATATCTACTAATGATCCTTCTGTGGGATATCAATAATTATTAGGTGTACCAATAATGTTTACGGTGGTAACAATTTACGGGAGGTACCCATCATCTTTTCAGTACAAATAATCTTTGAATAAACATGCAGGCACAAACAGGGGACACCTAAGCACATTCAGGCACAAATGGAGCAATTAAACAGATTCAGTCGCAAAAATGTTGCACTTTAACACAAACAAGCACCAACAGGGGCACTCAAACACAGGCAGGCATAAACAGGGAGCAATTAAACAATATTCAGGCACCAACGGGGAGCACTTAAACAGATTTTGACACAAAAAGGGAGCACTTTAACACAGGCACCAACAGGGAGCACTTAAACAGATTTTGACACAAAAAGGGAGCACTTTAACACAGGCAAGCACAAGCAGGAAGCACTCAAGCATATACATGCAGGAACAAACGACGAGCACTCAATCAACAGGGAGCATCCAAACACGGTCAGGCACAAACAAGAAACAATTAAACCCAGGTAGGACTTAAACAATAGGCAAGCAGAAACAGGGAGCACTTAAACACAAGCAGGCACCAACAGGGGGACTCTAACACAGGAACGCACAGACAAGGAGGACTTAAACACAAACAGCGAGCACTTATACAACATGTAGGCAAAAATAGGCAGGCACAAACATTGGGCACTATAATATAGGCACACACAAACAGGGGGCGCTTAAACAACAAGAGGCAGGCAGACACAAACAGGGTGGACTTAAACACAGGAAGCACTCAAACACATACAGGCAAAAAGGAGCACTCAAACACAGGCAGGTACAAACAACGGGCACTCAATCAACAGGGAGCACCCAAAAATAGTCAGGCACAAACAAGGCGCACGTAAACACAGGTAGGACTTAAACAATAGGCAAGCAGAAACAGGAAGCACTTAAAGACAGGCAGGCACTCAAACACAGGAACGCACAAACAAGGAGGACTCAAACACAGGCAGACACAAATAGGAAGCACTTAAACAACAGGCAGGCACAAATACGGGTTTCTATAACACAGGGAGCATTTAAACAACAGGCAGGCAAAAACAGGAGGCACTCAAACAGATGCAGGCACAAAAATGGGGCACTATAACACAGGCAGACACAAACAAGGAGCATTCAAACACAGGGAGGACTTAAACACAAACAGGGAGCACTTAAACAGATTCAGGGACAAAAAGGGAGCACTTTAACACAGGCAAGCACCAACACAGGGCACTCAAACACAGGAAGCACATACAGGCAAAAACAGGGAGCGCTCAAACAGGCAGGAACAAATGACGAGCACTCAATCAACAGGGAGCTTAAACACAGGTAGGACTTAAACAATAAGCAAGCAGAAACAGGGAGCACTCAAATAGGGAGAACCCAACATATGCAAGCACAAACAATGTGGAATAAAACACAGGCAGGCACAAACAGCGAACACTTAGACACAGGCAGGCGCAAACAGGTAACACTCAAACGCAGGCAGTTACAAACAGAGAGCACTCAAACATAGGCATTAACCAACAAAGAGCACTAAATCAACAGGGAGCATCCAAACATAGTCAGACACAAACAACGAGGGCAAGGAGAAAAGGGAGCACTCAAACACAGCGAGAACCCGACACAGGCAGCACAAACTGGGTGGACTTAACCACATACAAGCACTTAAACAGATTTAGGCACAAAAAGGTAACACAGGCAAGTACCAACAGAGGGCACTCAAACACAGGCAGGAACAAACAACGAGCACATCAACAGGGAGCGCCCAAACATGGGGCAGGCACAAACAAGGAGCACTTAAACAATAGTCAAGCAGAAACAAGGAGCACTTAAACACAGGCAGGCACTCAAACAGGGAGAACCCAACACACGCAGGCACAAACAGGGTTGACTTAAACTCAGGCAGGCACAAACAGGGAGCACTTAAACAGAGACAGACACAAAAAGAGAGCACTTTAACACAGGCAAACACCAACAGTGGGCATTCAAACACAAATAGGCATAAACAGGAGGCACTCAAACATGGGGCACTATAACACAGGCAGACAAAAACACGGATCACTCAAACGCAGGCATGTTCAAACAAGGGCTCAAAAAGGGAAAACCCAACACACGCCTGTACAAACAGGGTGGACTTAAACACAGGCAGGCACAAACAGGGAGCACTTAAACAGATTCAGGCTCAAAAAGGGAGTACTTTAACACAGGCAAGCACGAACAAGGGGCATTCAAGCACAGGAAGGCACAAGCAGGCAAAAACAAGAGGGACTCAAACATGGGACACTATAACACAGGCAGACACAAATAAGGAGCACTCAAACACAGGCAGGTTCAAACAGGGAGCACTCAAACACATGCAGGCACAAACAGGGAGCATTCAAACACAGGCAGGCACAAACAGGGAGGATTTAAACACAGGCAGGCACAAACAGGGAAAACTTAAACACATGCATGCAAAAACAGGTAGCACTTAAACAGATTCATGCAGAAAAAGGGAGCACTTTAAAACATGTAAACACCTACAGGGGCCACAGAAACTTACAAGCAAGGAGGACACAAACACAGGCAGGCACAAACAGAAGGCACTCAAACACAGGCAGGCACAAATATGGGGCACTCAAGCACGGACAGACACAAACAGGGAGCACTCAAACAACAGTGAGGCACTCAAACAGAGGCAGGCACAAACAAGGAGCACTTAAACAGAGGTAGGACTTAAACAATAAGCAGGCAGAAACAGGGAACACAACACAGGCAGGCACTCAAATATGGAGAACCCAACATACGCAAGCACAAACAAGGTGGAATTAAACACAGGCAGGTACAAACAGCGAGCACTTAGACACAGGCAGGCGCAAACAGGTAACACTCAAACGCAGGCAGTTACAAACACAGAGCACTCAAACACAGGCATTAACAAACAACGAGCACTAAATCAACAGGGAGCATCCAAACACAGTCAGACACAAACAACGAGGACAAGGAGATAAGGGAGCACTTAAACAGAGGCAGGCACTCAAAAACAGCGAGCACCCGACACAGGCAGGCACAAACAGTGTGAACTTAACCACATGCAAGCACTTAAACAGATTTAGTCACAAAAAGGGAACACTTAAACACAGGCAAGTACCAACAGAGGGCACTCAAACACACATAGGCAAAATAGGGAGCACTCAAACACACATAGGCAAAATAGGGAGCACTCAAACACAGGCAGGAACAAACAACGAGCACTCTATCAACAGGGAGCACCCAAACAAGGCAGGCACAAACAAGGAGCACTTAAACACAGGTAGGACTTAAACAATAGTCAAGCAGAAACAAGGAGCACTTAAACACAGGCAGGCACTCAAACACGGAGAACCCAACACACGCAGGCACAAATAGGGTTGACTTAAACACAGGCAGGCACAAACAGGGAGCACTTAAACAGAGACAGGCACAAAAAGGGAGCACTTTAACACAGGCAAACACCAACTGGGGGCATTCAAACACAATCAGTCATAAACAGGAGGCACTCAAACATGGGGCACTATAACACAGGCAGACACAAACAAGGAGCACTCAAACACAGTCAGGCTCAAAAAGGGAGCACGCAAATACAAGTAGGCACAAACAGGGAGGACTTAAACACAGGCTGGCACAAACAGGGAACACTTAAACACATGCAAGCTCAAACAAGGAGCACTTAAACAGAATCAGAACAAAAAGGGAACACTTTAACACAGGCAAGCACCAACAGAGGGCACTCAAACAAAGGCAGGAACAAACGACGAGCACTCAATCAACAGGGAGCGCCCAAACACGGTCAGGCATAAACAACAGGCACTTAAACAATAAGCAGGCAGAAACAGGGAGCACTTAAACACAGGCAGGCACTCAAATAGGGAGAACCCAACATACGCAAGCACAAACAAGGTGGAATTAAACACAGGCAGGCACAAACAGCGAGCACTTAGACATAGGCAGGCGCAAACAGGTAACACTCAAACGCAGGCAGTTACAAACAGAGAGCACTCAAACACAGGCATTAACAAACAACGAGCATTAAAAAAACAGGGAGCATCCAAACACACTCAGACACAAGCAACGAGGGCAAGAAGAAAAGGGAGCACTTAAACACAGGCAGGCACTCAAACACAGCGAGCACCCGATACAGGCAGGCACAAACAGGGTGGACTTAACAACATGCAAGCACTTAAACAGATTTAAGCACAAAAAGGGAACACTTAAACACAGGCAAGTACCAACAGAGGGCACTCAAACACACACATGCAAAATAGGGAGCACTCAAACACAGGCAAAAAAGGGAGCACTCAAACACAGGCAGGAACAAACAACGAGCACTCTATCAACAGGGAGCACTCAAACACAGGCAGGCACAAACAAGGAGCACTTAAACACAGGTAGGACTTAAACAATAGTCAAGCAGAAACAAGGAGCACTTAAACACAGGCAGGCACTCAAACAGGGAGAACCAAACACACGAAGGCACAAACAGGGTTGATTTAAACACAGGCAGGCACAAACAGGGAGCACTTAAACAGAGACAGGCACAAAAAAGGAGCACTTTAACACAGGCAAACACCAACAGGGGGCATTCAAACACAAGCAGGAATAAACAGGAGGCACTCAAACGCAAGCACAAACAGGGAGCACTTAAATAGATTCAGGCACAAAAAGGGAGCACTTTAACACAGGCAAGCACCAACAGGGGCCACTCAAACACAGGAACGCACAAAAAAGGAGGAATCAAACACGGGCAGGCACAAACAGGAGGCACTCAAACAAAGGCAGGCATAAATATGGGGGACTCAAGCACATGCAGACACAAATAGGGAGCACTTAAACAACAGGCAGGCAAAAAGAGGAGGCACTCAAACATAGGGCACTATAACACAGGCTAACACAAACAAGGAGCACTCAAACACAGGCAGGTTCAAACAGGAAGCACTCACACACAGGCAGGCACAAAAGGGAGGACTAAAACACAGGCAGGTAGAAACAGGGAACACTATAAACACATGCAAGCACAAACAGGGAGCACTTAAACAGATTCAGGCACAAAAAGGGAGCACTTTAACACAGGCAAGCACCAACAGAGGGCACTCAAACACAGGAAGGCACAAACAGGAAGCACATACAGGCAAAAACAGGCAGCACTCAAACACAGGCAGGAATAAATGACGAGCACTCAATCAACAGGAACCACCCAAACACGATCAGGCACAAACAAGGAGTACTTAAACACAGGTAGGACTTAAACAATAAGCAAGCAGAAACAGGGAGAATAAAAACACAAGCAGGCACTCAAACACAGTCAAGCTCAAACAGGGAGAACCCAACATATGCAAGCACAAACAAGAACGAATTAAACACAGGCAGGCACAAACAGCGAGCACTTAGACACAGGCAGGCGCAAATAAGTAACACTGAAACGCAGGCAGTTACAAACAGAGAGCACTCAAACACAGGCATTAACAAACAACGAGCACTCAATCAACAGGGAGCATCCAAACACAGTTAGACACAAACAACGAGGGCAAGGAGGAACAGGGAGCACATAAACATAGGCAGGCACTCAAACAGGGAGAACCCAACAAAGGCAGACACACACAGGGTTGACTTAAACACAGGCAGGCACAAACAGAGAAAGGCACATGAAGGGAGCACTTTAACACAGGCAAACACCAACAGGGGGCATTCAAACACAAGCAGGCATAAACAGGAGGCACTCAAAGATTGGGGCACTAAAACACCCGCAGACACAAACAAGGAGCACTCAAACACAGGCAGGCTCAAAAAGGAGCACTCAAATACAGGCAGGCACAAACAGGGAGGACTTAAACACAGGCTTGCACAAACAGGGAACACTTAAATAGATGCAATCTCAAACAGGGAGCAGTTAAACAGATTCAGGCACAAAAAGGGAGCACTTTAACACAGGCAAGCACCAACAGGGGCCACTCAAACACAGGAACGCACAAAAAAGGAGGAATCAAACACAGGCAGGCACAAACAGGAGGCACTCAAACAAAGGCAGGCATAAATATGGGGGACTCAAGCACATGCAGACACAAATAGGGAGCACTTAAACAACAGGCAGGCAAAAAGAGGAGGCACTCAAACATAGGGCACTATAACATAGGCTAACACAAACAAGGAGCAATCAAACACAGGCAGGTTCAAACAGGAAGCACTCACCCACAGGCAGGCACAAAAGGGAGGACTAAAACACAGGCAGGTAGAAACAGGGAACACTATAAACACATGCAAGCACAAATAGGGAGCACTTAAACAGATTCAGGCACAAAAAGGGAGCACTTTAACACAGGCAAGCACCAACAGAGGGCACTCAAACACAGGAAGGCACAAACAGGAAGCACATACAGGCAAAAACAGGCAGCACTCAAACACAGGCAGGAATAAATGACGAGCACTCAATCAACAGGAACCACCCAAACACGATCAGGCACAAACAAGGAGTACTTAAACACAGGTAGGACTTAAACAATAAGCAAGCAGAAACAGGGAGAATAAAAACACAAGCAGGCACTCAAACACAGTCAAGCTCAAACAGGGAGAACCCAACATATGCAAGCACAAACAAGAACGAATTAAACACAGGCAGGCACAAACAGCGAGCACTTAGACACAGGCAGGCTCAAATAAGTAACACTCAAACGCAGGCAGTTACAAACAGAGAGCACTCAAACACAGGCATTAACAAACAACGAGCACTCAATCAACAGGGAGCATCCAAACACAGTTAGACACAAACAACGAGGGCAAGGAGGAACAGGGAGCACATAAACATAGGCAGGCACTCAAACAGGGAGAACCCAACAAAGGCAGGCACACACAGGGTTGACTTAAACACAGGCAGGCACAAACAGAGAAAGGCACATGAAGGGAGCACTTTAACACAGGCAAACACCAACAGGGGGCATTCAAACACAAGCAGGCATAAACAGGAGGCACTCAAAGATTGGGGCACTAAAACACCCGCAGACACAAACAAGGAGCACTCAAACACAGGCAGGCTCAAAAGGGAGCACTCAAATACAGGCAGGCACAAACAGGGAGGACTTAAACACAGGCTTGCACAAACAGGGAACACTTAAATAGATGCAATCTCAAACAGGGAGCAGTTAAACAGATTCAGGCACAAAAAGGGAGCACTTTAACACAGGCAAGCACCAACAGAGGCCACTCAAACACAGGAAGTCACAAACAGGAAATACATACAGGCAAAAACAGGGAGCACTCAAACACAGGCAGGTACAAACAACGGGCACTCAATCAACAGGGAGCACCCAAAAATAGTCAGGCACAAACAAGGAGCACTTAAACACAGTTAGGACTTAAACAATAGGCAAGCAGAAACAGGGAGCACTTAAACACAGGCAGGCACTCAAACACAGGAACGCACAAACAAGGAGGACTCAAACACAGGCAGACACAAATAGGAAGCACTTAAACAACAGGCACGGGTTTCTATAACACAGGGAGCACTTAAACAACAGGCAGGCAAAAACAGGAGGCACTCAAACAGATGTAAGCACAAAAATGGGGCACTATAACACAGACAGACACAAACAAGGAGCAGTCAAACACAGGGAGGAATTAAATACAGGCAGGCACAAACAGGGAGCACTCAAATACAGGCAAGCACCAACAGGGGCATTCAAAAACAAGCAGGCATAAACAGGAGGCACTCAAACATGGGGCACTATAATACAGGCAGTCACAAACAAGGAGCACCCAAACACAGGCAGGGTCAAAAAAGGAGCACTCAAACACAGGCAGGCACTAACAGAGAGGACTTAAACACAGGCTGGCACAAACAGGGAACACTTAAACACATGCAAGCTCAAACAGGGAGCTCTTAAACAGATTCAGGCACAAAAAGGGAGCATTTTAACACAGGCAAGCACCAACAGAGGGCACTCAAACACAGGAAGCACATACAGGCAAAAACAGGGAGCACTTAAATACAGACAGGAACAAACGATGAGCACTCAATCAACAGGAAGCACCCAAACACGGTCAGGCACAAACAAGGAGCACTTAAACACAGGTAGGACTTAAATAATAAGCAGGCAGAAATAGGGAGCACAACACAGACAGGCACTCAAATAGGGAGAACCCAACATACGCAAGCACAAACAAGGTGGAATTAAACACAGGCAGGCACAAACAGCGAGTACTTAGAGACAGGCAGGCGCAAACAGGTAACACTCAAACGCAGGCAGTTACAAACAGAGAGCACTCAAACACAGGCATTAAAGAACAACGAGCACTAAATCAACAGGGAGCATCCAAACACAGTCAGACACAAACAACGAGGGCAAGGAGAGAAGGGAGCACTTAAACACAGGCAGGCACTCAAACACAGGCAGGCACAAACAGGGTGGACCTAACCACATGGAAGCACTTAAACAGATTTAGGCACAAAAAAGGAACACTTAAACACAGGCAAGTACCAACAGAGGGCACTCAAACACATAGGCAAACTAGGGAGCACTCAAACACAGGCAGGAACAAACAACGAGCACTCTATCAACAGGGAGCACCCAAACACAGGCATTAACAAACAACGAGCACTAAATCAACAGGGAGCATCCAAACACAGTCAGACACAAACAACGAGGGCAAGGAGAGAAGGGAGCACTTAAACATAGGCAGGCACTCAAACAGGAAGAACCCAACACACGCAGGCACAAATAGGGTTGAGTGAAACACAGGCAGGCACAAACAGGGAGCACTTAAACAGAGACATGCACAAAAAGGGAGCACTTAAACAGAGACAGGCACAAAAAGGGAGCACTTTAACACAGGCAAACACAAGCAGGCATAAACAGGAGGCACTCAAACATGGGGCACTATAACACAGGCAGACACAAACAAGGAGCACTCAAACACAGGCAAGCTCAAAAAGGGAGCACTCAAACACAGGCAGGCACAAACAGGGAGGACTTAAACACAGGCTGGCAAAAACAAGGAACACTTAAACACATGCAAGCTCAAACAGGGAGCACTTAAACAGATTCAGCACAAAAAGGGAGCACTTTAACACAGGCTAGCACAAACAGAGGGCACTCAAACACAGGAATCACATACAGGCAAAAACAAGGAGCACTCAAACAAAGGCAGGAACAAACAACGAGCACTCAATCAACAGGGAGCACCCAAACACGGTCAGGCATAAAAAAGGGGCACTTAAACACAGGTAGGACTTAAACAATAAGCAAGAAGAAACAGAGACTACTTAAACACAGGCAGGCAATCAAATAGGGAGAACCCAACATAACCAAGCATAAACAAGGTGGAATTAAACACAGGCAGGCACAAACAGCGAGCACTTAGACATAGGCAGGCGCAAACATGTAACACTCAAACGCAGGCAGTTACAAACAGAGAGCACTCAAACACAGGCATTAACAAATAACGAGCACTAAATCAATAGGCAGCATCCAAACACAGTCACACACAAACAACGAGGGCAAGGAGAAAAGGGAGCACTTAAACACAGGCAAGCACTCAAACACAGGGAGCACCCGACACAGGCAGGCACAAACAGGGTGGACTTAACCACATGCAAGCACTTAAACAGATTTAAGCACAAAAATGGGACACTTAAACACAGGCAAGTACCAACAGAGGGCACTCAAACACACACAGGCAAAATAGGGAGCACTCAAACACAGGCAGGAACAAACAACGAGCACTCTATCAACAGGGAGCATTCAAACACAGGCAGGCACAAACAAGGAGCACTTAAACACAGGTAGGACTTAAACAATAGTCAAGCAGAAACAAGGAGCACTTAAACACAGGCAGGCACTCAAACAGGGAGAACCCAACACGCAGGCACAAATAGGGTTGACTTAAACACATTCAGGCACACACAGGGAGCACTTAAACGGATTCAGGCTCAAAAAGGGAGTACTTTAACACAGGCAAGCACCTACAAGGGGCATTCAAACACAGGAAGGCACAAGCAAGCAAAAACAAGAGGGACTCAAACCTGGGACACTATAACACAGGCAGACACAAATAAGAAGCACTCAAACACAGGCAGGTTCAAACAGCGAGCACTCAAACACAGGCAAGCACAAACAGGGAGCACTCAAACACAGGCAGGCATAAACAGGGAGGATTTAAACACAGGCAGGCACAAACAGGGAAAACTTAAACACATCCAAGCACAAACAGGTAGCACTTAAACAGATTCAGGCAGAAAATGGGAGCACTTTTAAACAGGTAAACACCTACAGGGGCCACACAAACACAGGAAAGCACAAACACGGAGGACACAAACACAGGCAGGCACAAACAGAAGGCACTCAAACACAGGCAGGCACAAATATGGGGCACTCAAGCACGGACAGACACAAACAGGTAGCACTCAAACAACAAGAAGCACTCAAACACAGGAAGGCTCAAACAGGGAGCACTCAAACACAGGCAGGCACAAACAGGGTTGACTTAAACACAAGCAGGCGCAAAAAGGGAGCACTTAAACACAGGCAAGCACCAACAGGGGGCATTCAAAAACAAGCAGGCATAAACAGGAGGCACTCAAACATGGGGCACTATAACACAGGCAGACACAAACAAGGAGCACCCAAACACAGGTAGGCTCAAAAAGGGAGCACTCAAAAACAGGCAGGCACTAACAGAGAGGACTTAAATACAGGCTGGCACAAACAGGGAACACTTAAACACATGCAAGCTCAAACAGGGAGCACTCAAAAGGATTCAGGCATAAAAAGGGAGCACTTTAACACAGGCAAGCACCAACAGAGGGCACTCAAACACATGTAGGCGCAAACAGGAAGCACATACAGGCAAAAACAGGGAGCATTCAAACACAGGCAGGAACAAACGACGAGCACTCAATCAACAGGAAGCACCCAAACAGGGACAGGCACAAACAAGGAGCACTTAAACACAGGTAGGACTTAAACAATAAGCAAGCAAAAACAGGG
>JAUIRK010000969.1:835000-865670 GCA_030549495.1 Nectonema munidae | reverse complement strand
CGCTTACCACACTGTTTTGATGCAACACCATTACCACCATAATGGAGTAAAAAGCCCATATTCAAAATAAATTGTTTTTAAGCATGGTCTAGAATTTTAGTGCCACAATTTTACTTTATATCAGCCTATAATTGTCCTTATAGACTACACTTGATGAATTATCACATTTAAGAAAAAAAGGTAAAATTCGAAAAAACACATTTTTTTGTGTTTAAAAAACCCTAAAAAAATTGAGCGCCATCTATTTTAAATTTTTATTTCTAATGCTACAAAGTTTAAAATCCAACTATTTTATGAACAAAAGAATAAAATTGATTAAATACTATATTATGAAAAAATTTATTTATGGAAAAACACGAAATGTAAGTCACTATGAAATCAGCAATGACATGTTATATGCTCTATGAACAGAAGAGAACAGCTGTGCAAAGTGCATAATTTATATCTTTCTCCCAGCACCAAACACCTCGAATAACGACCACTAAAGATATCGATCAACTGGTTGTGACGCAAATCTTGCATCATCGTAATAATCAAGATGTGGAAAATCCTTGGAAAGAATAAACAATCAGATAAATCTATCTACAGTTTCTCATTGCACGGTTATTGATTTTCATACGCAAACAGTTATTGTTCTGTTTCACTACATCTGCTAACTTCAACTATACAAAATATGAGTTCTTCATCTTCCTTTACTGAATCCAACGAAGAGGAGCTTTCTGAATGCTCTGAAGATATAGCTTCTGATATTTTTTAAAGTTCAGAAGAGTTTGAAGTTGAAAGTTTTGATAACTCTGATGATGATTTAGAAAATCGGGATGAAATCATGATGATGATAGCCTTTTGGCTCCAGATGGAACTGAATTTACGTGGACCCTCTAAACCCTGTTATTGGCCCTAATTTGAGCCGTAACAGACGTAATCTTTCATCTAGGCCATTTGGACCTTCAAATGAAGCAGTGGGAATGAGAAATGAATTTGACATCTTCAAGCTTTTTTTTTATGTTAATCTTATGAGTTATATAGTTGATATGACTAGAAAAAAAGCTGCAGAAAACTACAGGTAATTCCTTTTCAAAAATTTTCACGTAAAATTTTTACTTATTTTTATTAGTAATGCCAATTGCAAGTGGGAAGAACTAAAGAGCTGCTACGAAAGATTTGAAATTTCCGATCTTTTTGCTTACTTTGGTTGTATCCTTCATATAGGCCAAAATAAAGACCAAAAAATTATCACGCGTCAGTTATTTTCAAAAACTGGCGATCCCTTCCTTAGAGCAGCAATTGGCAGGCGTATGTTTATGTTTATTCACATTTTCATTAGGTTTGACGACAGAACTCTAAGGGATAGAAACGACAAAATATCACCAATAAGACACCTTCATGATAGTTTTTTTCATAAGTGCCATAGATTTTGGACACCACTTGACTCCGTCACAATTGACGAGCAATTAATCAAATTTAGAGGTGGTTCGCCTGTAAAGGTTTATGATAGAATAAAACCAGGCCACTATGGAATGAAAATGTTCCATTTGAACGATTCTAAAACTTTCTATGTAATGAAGCCTGAGCTTTACGTTACTGGTCTAACGGATAAAAACTATTTCTCCAGTCTTACAGTTTATAAGCGATTGATTTCACAGTGTCAGTTGCCTGAAGGCTGTGGAATATATTTAGATCGCTTCTTCACATCACACGAATTAGCAGAGTGATCTCTTGGACTACACTTGACTATTTGCGGTACTGTCAATCCAAATCGTAGATTTGTACCGGCTTTACTTAAACCTAAGTATTTGAAAACTCTCAACTTACAAGAGACTGAGAGCAAGATAGTGTATAGTAGGTTTGCATCGCTTTCAATATACATACCATTGAAACATGCTAAAAAAAATTTCAAGCCTGTATACATTTTGTCTTCACAACACACAAGAAGTGTAACCATAACGAATAACAAAAGCAAACCAGAAACAATATTATGTTATAATGAAAATAAATGTGGTGTTGACAGTTTCAACCGAATGGCAAGGGAATATACCTGTTACAAACCGAGTAGGCGCTGGACTATGGCGATATTTACCAATTATATAGACATTGCAGCTTACAATTTATGGGTTATTTTCCAGCAAAATTGCTCCGAAAAAGCTATCTCTACAAAAAAGGGAGGAAGAAAAGTTTTTTTGAAAAGCTTGTCCCTAAGCCTAGGCAGACAATCAATGCTAAATCGTTCACTTATTGCTCAAATTTCTTTGCCGATAAAGAGCGCTTTGTCTTACTTCGGATTTCCTGCACCTCCTGCAATCTCAGAAGCTCTTTCCCCAAGCAGAGGATATTGTTTTGTACCCGATTGCAAGCCAAGAACGAGAGGTACGCGCAAGTGTGCTCGTTGCAAAAGATTTATTTGCAAAAAGCATTCTTTTTTAACTTGTCCTCTCTGCAACACTTCTTGAATATAACGCACGATGTTTTTTTATTTTAATAAATTTCATTTAGCTTTGATTTTTTAAAGATTTTTTAAGCGCTGGATTTTATATGGTGAAAAATAAATTCATTCTATTTTTATCATAATCATCATCCTCCTCCTTTTGATACAAAAGTAGTTGCTAAAATTATGATGAAATTTTTTTTTATAAATTTTGTTTTTATCTGAAATAATGAACGAGAGGTAAGTGCAGGAATTTTTGTTGATTGTATATTTTTTTCATTTTGAGAAATGGGACTTGAAAAACACATTGGAGTAAACAGCACAACAGTAGTAAGCGAAACTTGCTCCGTCATTGTAGCATATTAAAGGTGATTTTGTCACATCACATAAAAAACCTGAAAGCTTGATTTTATGTAATAAATACAAAAGTGGAGTTGATTATTTCAATAGAGTGCCTAGAGACTTCACTAATTACAAATACAGTAGAAGATGGACGGAAACCGTTGAATTTTCAAGATATAGTGGTGGTTAAAACTCATCAGTCACTTTTAAGCACAGCTGTCCTAGCAATGCATTTCCTATATAGAAATGAGGTAAAAAAGTTTTTTTAAAAACTTCTTCACGGAAGCTTTGTTTTATTTAAATGAACGCTTGTGCTAATATTAATCAAATGTCAAAGCCAATCACAAGTTTCTTTTTTATTATGGGTTCCCTCTAGGATTCCCAACATTCAAAAGCAGTTCTTCAAGATGATACTGTTCAATTATTGAATTTCTTTTTAAAATGAGGGGTACTAGAAAATGTTTTTACTCTGAGTGAATCATTGTGCTCTAATTGTCATTCAAGTATTATATTTGCTTTTTTTACTGTTCAGCCAGATTTTATCAAAAACAAGAAGAGTATCGTTATTCTTATTTTCAGTTTTTTTTAACTTTTTGTTAGACTTATGTTCTTTTTTGTAATAAACTTTTTAAAATTAAATTTTTGTTTTGTGTTTTTTTTAGTGAAACTGATATTTTTGACATTTCAAAATCCATTTTCATTGAATTGAGTTTTATTTTAGGAAAATATACCAATATTGATTTGATTTTTTATCTTGCACTATTCTTTTTTTTTTGAAAATCTGATCACTTTTCACGCTCATTTTTTTCCTTTCAGAAATTCTCTGTTTTTATAAATTGTGTTCTCAGTTCCTAAAAATTCATTTTTATATAGTTACTTGTAGATACAAATTATATGAAAAAGGTATGAAATATGGAATCAGACGAAAACTAAAAATTATCAAACCTAGATGGCGTTAAAATTTATCTTAAAACTGCGTTTTGTGATGGTTAGAATGTTCTTAGACAATTATGAAGTAGGCACTTTTACTTATTATGCATGGAATTTCACTCATGCTCTTTTAAAATCGAAATTTAAAAATTTCAAAAAAAAAGATTTTTTGGTAGGCAGAAAAACCTCAAAAAAATGGAGTCTGTGAGATTAGGAATATTTTGAAATTGACATCTACTTATGCCTCACAAAATGAGACAAAATTAAATAGTAATCATTTGGTACGTTATATATATTTTATTACAAGAAAAAACACATTGAAAATGCTGAATGGAGTAAAAAGCCTATGTGTGGTAAGCGAAGGTTAAATCAACTTTGATGAATCAAAGGAAAATGCCGAAATTATTAAAGCATTACACGTTTGTGGTAATAGCTTTTAATCTTTTTATTGATTAATTTTTGCAATTAATATTATAAATTAAGTTATTTCACGTTCCAAATATGTATTTTTAAAATTTTAACGATACGCATGCTTTCGAGAAGTATATTCTCGAGAAAATTTCAATATTTAAAGTACACAAAAAAAAGAATTTAGGATCAAATGCAAAAATATGAATGAATATCGATGATAATAATAAATATTTTTTAACTTTTAAAAGACTTACTTTGCAAAAAAGGAAGAAAAAGCTTGCATCAGTAGGGGATATGCGATGGAGCCGTATTTACTCTCAAATCCATGCAGAATCGGAAAGACGGAGACAAGACTGAGCTTTTTGCTGTCACCACTGAAAATTCCTTTAACAATGGAGTCAGCGTATAAATCGGCTACCTAAAGATAAAGTCACTTCATTTTTAAATGAGGCTTAGAAACTTTGTGTGATAGTGAAGAAAGTTCTTGTCATATACCACATCACTTTTAGGAGAAGAGACAAAAATCAAATTCAAATATACTAGTTATACGCGGTAACTCAGCCTGCTCGCATATATGTATTAGATATAATATATGTGAATGGTGATAATGATTGAATTTTAGCCAAGGAGATCCAAGATCTTTGCGCAGTTCATTTAAATAGTTAAATCCAAGAAATTTTCAAAATAATTGGTTCAATAGTAGCGTAATTTGATTGATTAACCCATTTACGGGCGAACAAGGCAGACAAAGGAACTCCTGTTTAATTCCATTGAAAGTAAGAGTTCATCTGCGTGAACATTGTTCTAATTAAAACAAAAAAATTATTGAAATTGTTATTCAAAAAGTGTTGGTTATGATCTACTATTTTTTGGGTTATATTTTCCTATCTCAAATTCTTGTTTAGAATAAAAAGAAACTTTATTGAACATCATTAAACAAATAAAAATGAAATACAAGCATGCATTGAAAAGATTAATTCAAAAGAGTTTAAGCACTGCTCAAAAAGTCAGAAGTGAGCTCTTGATGTTAAAAAATTAGATTTTCCTTGATTATTCTATAATATAATATGAACTTCTTCTCTTATGGTTTTGAAATGTAACTTCTAGATCCAAATTTAACTTCAATTAGTGAATTTATTAACCACCATTCCGTAGTGATCTACCCTGCCGGTATTTATATATTTTTTTCCTCTATTTTTCTTATTGAATTTTAGGGAAAAATATTTGAAAAATCATTTCGAAGAATACCAGAACTCACAGAAACTCATTAAAAATTACTATAACTCAGCCAAAACACTTGTACACTTTTTTGAGATTCATACAAAATTGGATAAAACTGGCAAAAAAAATTAATGTAACACATTCAAAACATTGAAAAAAAGTGAAAATCTCAACTCTGTGTAAATTTTATAAAAACTCAATAAACTAGAAATCTTTTTCAACTATGTTTTTCCGAATAGTTCATAAAAACTTTGCCAAAAATTTTATCCAGCCATTAAAGTTTTGTCAAATTAGAAGTATCATAAGACATAAAAAATAGGCATATTATAAAAATATTTTATTATTCTTTACAGGATCTTATGTTGACAAGTTGTCTTGAGAATAAAAGGTTTATTTCTGAAAAACGAATAGATTTCACATAATTAGTTTTAGTGTATTCCGATTTATTCAAGTCTTTAGAAGAGTTTTGATGAGTTTTGTATTGTTTTAGGAAGTTCTAGTAACAAAATAAAAAGGGAAATTGCATAATCTTTAGAAAGCTGAAGTGAAAAACGGATTTAGAGCAAAAATTGCTGATGTTGAGCCAAGATTTAATACCATTGAGTTCCAAATAATTTTAATTAACAAGTAGATGAGTTTGGGATAATTTAGTCTAGCTTAAGTAATTTATGGGGAATCAATGAGATAAGAAAATTGTGGTTTAGTTGTAATAATTTTCCTTTGAGTGTAGGCAAATTTGTGTTGAGTTAATTTATATTATGGCTGAGTTTGGTTTCTAGGAAAATTCGCCGTAAACAAATTTGCCGTAGGAAAACTCGTCTCAGGAATTTTCGCCTCAGGACATTTCGCCTAATAGGAAAAATCGCCGTAAGACAATTTTGCCGTAAAACAACTGTTTGTGATAAAACAGTTTGGTTTCTGAAATACCATTTTATCTCAGTTGGGATTGGAGGAGCTTGATTTTCCTTTTGTCTCCAGCCTCTAATACTGCGCGACAAATGTGTTTAGTGGGCAGCAACGCCAATGCATTTGAATCTACCTTTTCAAGTTCAAATTGGCACTAAGCAAGTTCAAATTGGAACTAAGCAAATTCAAATTGGTACTAAGCAAGTTCAAATTGGTACTAAGCAAGTTCAAATTGGAACAAAGCAAATTCCTATTAGAAGTAAGTAAATTTAAATTAGCACAAACTTATAGAAAAAAAAACTTTTTCAATTTTTCTCTTGTGAATGAAACGCATCTGCTATTGATAACTAAATACTAAAATCTTTTTATTTCACCAATATTGATTATGTTTCACTCTTTTTTAGCTGCTTTGCTATACTTAGAATTAAGCATAATAAATATTTAAGCTTATATTTATTAGCTTTAATTTAGCTTTATATTTAGCTTAAGCATAATAATGAACATGACAAAAGAGGAGGACATAAATACTCAAAAGTTAATGAATTTCATAAAAAATACTTTATTAAATTAATTAGGAAAACTCTTGTGTTACCTGAAAAGGGGTTTTTTTTAAATATTTAAACACACTAAAATAAATTCAACATTAATTTTATGGCCAATTCTCAAAACTTTAAAGCCTGAGCGGAACTATAATATTTATTCAACTTGTAAATGGCTTTTAAAAATCTTAGTTTTCAAGTTCAATTCAATTTATTCAATTAAGATTTGCTACCACAAAAAGCGACAAATATATAACTATTATATATAACTGTAAAATAACAAAAAAGAAATATGACAAAACCATTTTTTTTTTAAATCTATGAAAGAAAAATAAGATGACAAAATAGTGTCTTTTTGAAAAGAGACAATTGAGTTATACTTCTGAGTCTTTTCAGAAGGTTGTTAAAAGTGGACGCAGCAGAGGAAGTGTAGTTTTTTTAGAGTATTTACTATTTTGCTATGCTTAATGTTCAGTTTGATAAGTATAACATAAAATCTTTCTAACATAAATTGTAAAATAATTAAAAAAAAGTTTTATCAATAGCAGATGAATTTCATTCACAAGAAAAAAATTAGAAAAGTTTTTTGTCTAAAAAAACTTGTACTAATTTAAATTTACTTAATTTAAATAGGAATTTGCTTTGTTCCAATTTGAACTTGCTTAGTTCCTATTTGAATTTGCTTGGTACCAATTTGAATTTGCTTAGTTCCCATTTGAACTTGCTTAGTGCCAATTTGAATTTGAAAAGGTATAGATGCAACCTCTGAAATTAAGAACCGTGCAGAGTTTTGTGAATAGAAAAGTTTTTTGTCTAAAAAAACTTGTACTAATTTAAATTTACTTAATTCAAATAGGAATTTGCTTTGTTCCAATTTGAACTTGCTTAGTTCCTATTTGAATTTGCTTGGTACCAATTTGAATTTGCTTAGTTCCAATTTGAACTTGCTTAGTGCCAATTTGAATTTGAAAAGGTATAGATGCAACCTCTGAAATTAAGAACCGTGCAGAGTTTTGTGAATAGGTGGCTATTGATTTCATTTTAGTTTTTGCTTCGTAAACTTTAGGCAATGCTCGCCGACTGTTTTGCATATAGATACACAATCATCTTCCAAATTGGTATGCACTCTTGCTTTACACTCCATATAATCACACTTCCAATATGTTTTCTCGCCGTATTTTCGATCTATTCGGTAAATATAGTTAAGATCGTCAACTAAGTTCAGTCCTCCTCTACTAGTTTCCATTTGATAAACCATCGTCTTGGGTTGGATGCCTACAAAAAACTATAGTCGAAAAAAAATAAAGATAAAATAAAAAATAAGATAAAATAAAGATAAAATAAAAAATAAGATAAAATAAAAATATAGATAAAATTAAAAAAATAATTATTTGGCCAAATTTGGTTGTTTGAAAGAGATAAAATGGTACTTCAGAAACCAAACTGTTTTTATCACAAATACTTGTTTTAAGGCAAAATTGTCTTGCGGCGATTTTTCCCTATTAGGCGAAATTTCCCGAAGCGAAAATTTCTGAGGCGAGTTTTCCTACGGCAAACTTGTTTACGGCGAATATTCTGGGCACTTGGGTAAATTATTATTGATAAATTAGGGTATATTTATGAATGAGATTCTATAAATTATGACAAAATGGAATGAGATACGAACAATTATCATAATTTTAAATAAGTTTTGGTATTCTTACACTCCGTTTAAAAACGATTGATTTTTGTTGATCACTTTTATAAATAATTTTAAGATAATCAAATATAAAACCACTTTTCGAAATAGTATTCATGAAGGGCAGTTTTGATTGTTGTAAATATGAAATAGAAAAAAATTAAAATACCTTGATGCCAAATCTTCTTTTAAAGAAGGAATGAACACTTTCATTTTTGTCGGGCCGGCTTTTACGAAAAAACTCTTTAAATAAGAGCTTAGCAAGAGATTCATTGATGAGCGAGTTTTTGTGGAAAAGTTTTGGAGTTATGGAATGCAGTTTGGAGTTATAAAAAATAAATCTGTTTTTAAGATAGGGAGAATCTTTGCAAATGCCGTGAACTCTTGATTCAAGAGACAAATCTGTTATCTTTTTTTAAAAATAAAAACTTATGTGATTTGAATGAATAAAAATAACTTAGCTTGTAACAAATGATAATAGGTATAAATAATATTATTAATTCATTGCTACTGTTTCTTAAATATAGTTCACATGACTTTCTTAAAACTTTATATAGAAATAACTTTTTTTTATTATTTAAAAAGTAAAAATATTTTAAAATAAAATCATATTATTTTGAAAGTATATTCTGCAAAAACTTACAATACTTCATACTACTTTCCAATGATTCAAATTTTTGACATTTTTTCTTTTATTTTATTTACTTTACAAAAGTACCTTATTTTCTTCTTCCCCATTTGCCTTTAAAGTCGGAGGTATAAATCGTTTTCTTCCACCTTTCTATAGCTTTTTATATATGTATAGCTCTTTAGCCAAACTAAGAAAAAATGAGTTATGTGGGAAGTAGCCAGAAGATCCAATAAGCTCAAATAGAATTTCTTTGAGAAGAATTGGAACCGGCCGTTATAGACATGTCGTTTTTTAATAGAGGAGGAGTCTTTAAAGCAGGTTATTTTAAAAATATTTTTCCATACAAATTGTAATTATAAGGATTATTATTCATTCACAAGAGTTTTATATAAGAAAGAACATGTAGTCTTTATGACTGCGAGTGGCACTAAAGGTATAAATGCGAACTTATGCAGCACAGAGGCCTCTATAGCCTATAGAGACTACATATATAGTATAAAAAAACTATTTAGTAAACTTACTTTTAACACATTAAACATTAAGTGAATCTTTCTGTTTTTCATTCAGGAAAGTCATCTGAATGTGAATATTTATCAGAAGGCTCCGAATAGCCATTGATAATGACACCTCAGAAATTTATATTTATCGCATAACATTACACCGATTACCCTACTTCATTTAATTAGAATGATACCCTATTTTTCGATTTAAAAACTAAACTTTCGTGAGTTTACTTCGTGTTTCTTCTAAATTTTGTGACTATCGTTTATCTTTTCAAATATTCATAATATATTCGTTTATATTTACATTTCATGTATATATATGCGTTTAAACGTTATCTTTTTTAGCGTGTGTTTGTGTATACATAAATTTATATATGAATATTCTTAGTTTAACCAATTTAATTAAAGCTTTGTGTCTTTTTTCTTTACGTGTTCTAACGTCTTAAAAATATTAAATGCAAATATACTAAAGTTTATATAAACTT
This sequence comes from Nectonema munidae, assembly GCA_030549495.1. Lineage (NCBI taxonomy): Eukaryota > Metazoa > Nematomorpha > Nectonematoida > Nectonematidae > Nectonema > Nectonema munidae. The sequence continues at coordinate 855,602 of JAUIRK010000969.1, read as the reverse complement.
TAAACTGTAATTTGTATTAATTTCTTATTAGGGTGATACTGCAAACACCTATTTTTTAAAAAGAGCTTCTATATATGGAATCATCTATTATTATGAGACTCCTTTTAAAATTACCATTACATTTTGCTATGAAAAGAAAAATCGGTAGTGAGAAGGGTTTCAAAAGACAAATAAACATGAAAAGTATTCAAAAATGAAATGCTTATTTTCATTGATTTCAGCTTCCTTTTTTGAGTCACGTTAGTAGTCTCTAACTCGTTCATAACAATGCTCAATTTGAAAAGTATTCAGTTTTAATTTTAAAATAAAATTTTATTTGTTTACATGCATTATGAATTATCAAACAATTAATGAAATAGTTCCGTTATAACGAGTTTCAAAAGCATATATGCTCAAGGTAATATGAGGTTGGCGCGTGCAATGCTCTTGTCCACTAGGATTGAGATTCCGTTATCAAAAGGTCAGCGATGCTTGAACCATATGATTCCTTATTGATTATTTGCCGAATAAATTTCTTTTTTTTTCTATACATTGCAAAAAAAAATTCAAAGCCAATAAAATTATTTTTATGTATTATTTTGGCACTACATTTCATTTTTTATTAATGCAAATATAAAAAAATTTGGTATTATTAGTGTTAAAACTTTGCTAACTTTAACTATAAATGTCAAAAATAATTTTAAAAAAAACAAACTTAACGAGATTAGATAAATTCAAGATGATAAAATTGTAACATGAAATTAAAAATAGATTGAAAATGAAGGAAAAAATAAAAACTAAGGAAGAAATAAGCACCTAAATTTGCGTGTGCGAATATGAAAACATTAAAAATTGGAAAAATATTGTGAAGTACCAATTCAAGCGCATCATGGCTCAAAAGATTTCCAAAGCGCAGAGTTCTTGGCCCTTTTTCAAAGATGGTGTTATCAGAAAGAGTAGTTGACTTTATCCAACCACCCACACTTGAAGACGCCTCATACAGCACGATCTAAAATGTTAAAGAGTTTTTGTATATGAAGGGGCAATCCAGGAGAATGTGCAACTCTAATATTATGCGTTGTTGATTCATCTTCAAAAGCTCTCATTTACAAAAGAAAGAATCACAAAAAGACAACATTTTAAACATTAGACTGTGGCATTTCAAAATTTTTGATCTTCTATTTTTAAAAATGTTTTCACTAAATTATTTAAAAATTTTGTCTTTACACTGTGGCTGCCAAAGCTTGGGTTTCACAAAATTGTCTTGGTTTTGCCAGACGCTTTATAACGAAGCATAGGTAATTTTAAAGAATGCCGACTTTTCATTCGTTTACTTTTAACTTTCAAAAAAGAAATTTGAAAAAATCACCTTATGATTAATTATCTCTATTTTAATATAAAAACATCCCTTTTACTTTAATGTATTTGTCTATAAGGAATATTTGTTCGTGACTTAAAAATGCTGATTTAAAAAAAAAAACAAATTATTTTCAATAGTGATATACTTTGATTTTATTAAAAATGTATCTTTCACAAAAGAAATGATAAAAAAAGAATGATAAAATAAACTTTATCTTTATTTTTTGCAGTTTTTTTACATTTGTTTAAATAAAAACAATCAATCAGTTTATTCATTGAAGTTTCCGAAACTTAAATTATAAATATTTTAAATTGTTCATATCAGGGAGAAAAATTGAAACTTTTTCCTACATATCAATTATAATTAAGCAATTTATGAATAAAAACATGATAGTTAAAAATGATTCTAATGTCACTTTAAATTACGGCAATTTTTGCTCACCCTGCAGTAATAGGCAACAAATAAGGGCATAGTATTGAATGATTAAATTAGCCATTGAATATTCATAAAGTGATAGCAATCATTATACTTTAGATCGAAAATGCAAAAGTAAATAGGAATAGACTGGTTCAAGTCTAATTGCTAGCCCCTCTTTTTATGAGTAGTTAAAGAAGTTTCCCACCTTATAAGCTAAATTGACAAATTTAAAATTTTGGCTAAAATGTAAAAAAATTGAAAAAGATGAACTTTAGCTATCTTGTCGCTTGCAAATTTGCACAGGTAGTAAGCAGAAGCCAAGCCAGATATACCTCCACCAATGATTGCAATGTTGGCCATTCTTAAAAGTAGATGCATAAAAATAAGAGTAATTTAGAATACTAATTATATTAGGGTAGTTATTTTTAACTCACTATCTTCTGAACCCTCAAGAGGATGCCCAGTGTATTTAATTTGGTACTTTTTTTATAATAAAATTTGCTACCTCTTTGATTTGAAATTATAAAAATGAGGAGACAACAGGAGGAAAGTTATGAATTTTCATTTAACTTATATACCTAGATTTTGGTGTGCATTTAACTTGATACGTTTCTATAATAGCTCCATATGTTTGATTTGAAATATAAAAATAAGAAGACAACTTGGTAAAAATTATTGTGTTTTTGAAAAGGAATAGAGAGGCCATTTTTAATGATCTCTATGTTATAATGGTATTATAACGAAGTATTAGTATATCATAGTATATTTTCTAATCTAACCCTGTTAAGAATGAGAGATTTAGGCTTGTGGTTAGGGTTAGATAATGTCATTTTTAAATATATATTTTCAAAATCAACATTTTTTAAATTTTTTTGGCTCAGGTAATTTAGTAAAAACAAAGAAGAGCTTTATTCGAATCTACTAAATTTTTAATTTATTGCAGGAGCCAACAAAATTAAAAAGTTTTGAAAATATATTTTTATTAAAATATACTCTTCCATGACAATCACTTTTATTTTAACACAATTTTCATATTATACACAATTCAATAAAAATTTTTTGAATTTAGAGTAAACCTGACGTGAAAAGTAGTATACATTCATATTCATCATGATGATGATGAGAAATATATATATTGCTTCCAAGACTTGAAAAGAATAAATCACATTATAAAGCTTTTGTCTAAAAATCGCGCCTTTTCAAAAGAGAATACTCTATAATATATTACACTAACTTACAATAATCATAATAATAACAAAAAGAGATTGTATGTAGAATAATTTTTTAGGTCAATTTTTTACAAATAAGTAAACTTTTTGAAAACCTTGAGTCAATCTTTGAAGAATTTATATGTCAACTTTTGTTGCCCCTCCACAACATGAACTAGCAAACCATGTGTTTAAAAATATTCGTATATTTTTCTAAGCACTTTACGAATGCACAAATGTCTTCAAATTTTTAATAAATTATATCCTTTTTAATTAAAAAATTTGTGAAATTCATTCATTCGTTTCTTTAAGTACAAGATGTTCTTTCAAAATTTAATTATTATAGTTTTGAAAAGTATTAATTTCATTAACCCTCGCACTACATACCCCGTGCATTTTCTCCGCGACACAGTTATTTTTGCATTTTATAGGAAACTTTCAATGAACGAAAACCATATGAAGTAAACGTAAATTTCCAAAAATAACCAGTGGATCGATTAAAGAAAAAATTATGGAAAAAATTATTATTACTACTTAAAATTTTGATTACATTCACAAAGTTAACACCAAAATTATAGATGGCGTTAATCTAATATTGTATACGGGCACTTTAAAATATAAACCTTTGAAAAAATTTTATATTAGAAACTAAGTAAAAAAATAGAATTAAATTTTATTTACTTTTTATAAAAGAGTAATAAAAAAAACTTTTCATATACAGCTTGAGCAGGCAGTTTTTGAATGGTTTTTGCAGATGAAACGAGAACACTTAGAACAAGTTCTTGTTGTTTTATTTCTTTTACTCAAACATATATAGAAAGCCCCTCTTTTTGAACTTGATTCTTCATTCGTATCATCTTTATATCCATAAAATGATAATAAAAACTTAATTTGTATAGGAAGTTCAAGAATTGTTTCTCTCACTTTCATACATTCTTCAGCCAGACGAAAACAAAGATTTTTTATAAAAAAATTTCTACCACTTTGTTTAGAGTTAGGAAAATTTTCGGGTAAGTTGTATCGTGATACAATCCATGTGTTAAGACAAGTAATGTCTAAATAATTACAGAATACTGCTAAAGGCCATCTTCTACATCAGTGGTTCCAAACCGGGGGTCCATGGACCCCTTGGGGTCCATAGAAGAATTTCAAGGGGTCCATGGAAATTCTACTTCAAACTACTTATGCTGAATCTCCTAATATACTTCTATTTTCCATATTATAAATATTATTTTGGTTAGCAAGTAAGTAGTTATTTTTTATATATTGAATTTTTGTGTTTACAACTATTAACAATAAAGATTATAAATTTCATAAAAATTACTAACTTATAAAATAATCTTTTATGGTTGTGCTATAAAAAGCTGTGTTCTCGTATTTATACGAAAAAATTTAGCAATTTTTTAGCAATAAATTTTTGCATTCGCTTCCCATTTTTGCATTCGTTTATAAATCTAAAATCATAAAATGCACTAATTTTTCCTGTTGTTTTCATTTTTTGTTTAAAATATGAATACCCTTGTTGGTGTTATATGTTAACCTTCATTTTTACGGAGTGTCTTACTTAGTAGCCCGAAAAAAAATCAAACACAATTGCTGAAGAATTGATTCTACCTTGTGCAAAAGAAATGGTTTGATTGGTTATTGGAAAAGAAGCAGCACAGAAACTGACTGATATACCTATCTCGAATAATACGATCCAGCGAAGAATTAGCGACATGTCAGTTGATGTGAAAGAACAAATTATCGGATTTTTGTCCCGCTTTTTTTCTCTTTGCGAAAACGTTAAAATGTTTCTTGCCTTAAAGAAAAAATATGAGCTGTTGGATATATTGAAATCTGAACACTTTGAGCTCCGTCTGGCTTATCTTGTAGACATATTTGAAATATTGAACCAGGTGAACTTAAAACTTAAAGGAAAAGAATTTGCTCAACCACTGTGACTCAATACTAGCAATTCTTGCTGATGGTCACGTCCCAAGCATTTTATCCAAGGAAATCATGGATCACTTGTCTCAGCTAGACGATGTATTTGGCCGATACTTTCCTGACTTAAGCCCTAAAAATGCAGAACTAGCTAAAAATCCGTTTTTATGTCAGGTTGATGATGCCTTAGAAGAGGCTCAAGAAGAGTTCATTGAGCTTATCCACGATTCAACAGCCAAGAATTTGTTCCTATCAAACTCCTTGCCTAGCTTCTGGTGTTCAATGATGGAATCATATCCAAAAATTAGTGATCTAGCAGTTCGAGTTCTTTTGCCTTTTGCTTCAACCTATCTGTGCGAAAAACAAAATCAAGGAATAAGCTGCCTGTGGAAGATGGCTTGAGGTATGTCATATTACATTAATATAGTATCTTAATCACATCAATTCATACTTACCTAAATATAACCTCAATACTTTTCATAAGTTTTAGAGTTAAGTTTTAATAAAGTTAAGTTTATACTAATTGATGCCTTCTTTAACATTTGAAGGTGTTCACTGGCTGTCACTGAGCCAAGGATTCATGAACTGGTTGCTCAAAAACAACAACAAAAGTCCCATTGAGAAGGAAGCATAAACTGATGCTTTTTTTGCAACCAATAAGGAATTTCATTCTCTGCTCTTTTGTTATTTTTTGTGTTTTATTCATACAGGTTATATGATATTTTTATTCAAATATGGCATAATAATATATGTTATATATTAACAAAACACATAAAATAATTTTTTATTTATAAATATATTTCATATATGATTTTTATTTTATGTTATTCTGTTTTTGCGTGCAATATACACATACACCGTGCAACTAGAACAACATTTTAAAATATTATTTTTGCTGTGTATTTTACTCTTAAATAAAAATGCTTTAGGATTTCTCTGATTTCATATGAATAAGGATACGATTTTATCAAATGACTACAATCATTTTTTGCATAAAAATCTTTGATTAATTTTGTTGGCTCAAACTATTCAGTTGTAGGGGTTCACAGGTAGAAAAGGAACTGAAAAAGGGGGAACGGGATAAAAAAGGTTGGGAACAACTGTTCTACATGGTTTGTATGATCTGTAGTTTCTTATCATCCTATTAGCAGCATCTACCCCTGATTTAAATTTGTTGTAGTAAAGTAAACTTACAGGTTTAGAATGTTCTCCCATCGTTTCTATGTTTTTATGTCGGGACGATAAAACGTACACTACTTTAAAGTTTTTTCTGGCATGTCTCCTAGGTATGTAAGCACTAAGAGAGGCATATTCCGAATAAATTGTTTTACTTTCGCATTCAGCAAGTTTTAAGGTCTTGAGATAGTCAGTTTTCAATATTCTTGAGATGAATCTTTTGTTTCCGTTTACAGTACCACAGAGTTATATCCTTTGTTTGACAACAAACTACTAAATCATGGCTGGTAAAAAATCTATCTGTGAAAATACCACATCCAGAAGCGACTTGAGTATCATCAATAAGCCTTTTACAAATATTTATGGCTGAAAAAAAGTACGGTATGACGGACCAGAAATATAAATTTCTGGCATCAAACAGTAATAATACTCAGCATCGTTTATATGATAATATTTCAGGCCATAGTGACCCGGCTTTTTAGGGTCATATATTTTCAACGGACAACGTCCTCTAAAGCTGACAAGTTGTTCATCTATAGTTATATTTATATTTATATAAAAAACTTTATATAATTATTTAGATAAAAAGTTCCTTTTTGAGATAAGCTGTCACATTTATATTTATATAAAAAACTTTATATAATTATTTAGATAAAAAGTTCCTTTTTGAGATAAGCTGTCACATTTAGATCAATTTTTTGACAGGTTTGATTGATTTTCATCAAAAATTAATATCACCACTGAATTCAGCATTCTTGAAAATGGGTATATATGTGTAAAAAACATTATATAATTATTTAGATAAAAAGTTTCTTTTTTGAGATGAGCTATTATATGTAAATCACTTTTTTGACAGGTTTGAATGATTTTCATAAAAAATGAATATCACCACTGAATTCAGCATATTTGAAAATGGGTATACATGTGTAAAAAACTTTATATACTTATTTAGATAAAAAGTTCCTTTTTGAGATGAGCTCTCACATTTAGATCAATTTTTTGACAGGTTTGTTTGATTTTCATAAAAAATGAATATCACCACTGAATTCAGCATATTTGAAAATGGGTATACATGTGTAAAAAACTTTATATACTTATTTAGATAAAAAGTTCCTTTTTGAGATGAGCTGTCACATTTAGATCAATTTTTTGACAGGTTTGATTGATTTTCATAAAAAATGAATATCACCACTGAATTCAGCATATTTGAAAATGGGTATACATGTGTAAAAAACTTTATATACTTATTTTGATAAAAAGTTCCTTTTTGAGATGAGCTGTCACATTTAGATCAATTTTTTGACAGGTTTGATTGATTTTCATAAAAAATGAATATCACCACTGAATTCAGAATATTTGAAAATGGGTATGCATACATGTGTAAAAAACTTTATATACTTATTTAGATAAAAAGTTCCTTTTTGAGATGAGCTGTCACATTTAGATCAATTTTTTGACAGGTTTGATTGATTTTCATAAAAAATGAATATCACCACTGAATTCAGCATATTTGAAAATGGGTATACATGCATAAAAAACTTTATTTAATTATTTAAATAAAAAGTTCCTTTTTGAGATGAGCTGTCAAATATAAATCAATTTTTTGACAGGTTTGATTGATTTTGATAAAAAAAAAAATAGACATCACCACTGAATTCAGCATAGTTGAAATATATATATAACATTAAAAATATTTATAAAAACTTATTAATATCTGAGAAAAATAGGGGGGGGCACTTTACGCCCCCCCCCCCCAGCACTTGAGCGGACAAATTTTGCCCAGCACTAATACGGTTAACGAATATGCTAGAATTCAGAATCTTTTGAAGTATGCATACAAATTTTGAAATAAGTAATTGCTATATCATTGGTTTTAAATTTTTTTAAAAAGATATAAAATTCGAGAGAGTAGATTGAGTCATAGTTAATTTAACCAAATTTACATTTGGTCATTGTAATTAATTAAATTAAAATAAATATAGTTTGCTTCAAATTTTCTATATTTAACGTTTGTTGAGAGTAAAAATGTAATACTTGTTTACTAGTATCAAGTTAATTTACTCATATTTATCAGACAAGTAATTTTTAGAAAAAGATTAAAGTTCACACTAATTCGCAATTTGACTACTTAGTTAGATGGTGAAAACCAATTGAATATTAATTTTATTATGGGCTCTTTTTTTGATTTACTATTACGTTCGAGAATAAATTTTTAATAAAGAAGCTATTAATGTAAAGGACGATTATCGAACAAAAGTTTTATCTATAATTTGGCTTTGATGATTGATATTCTTCAAGAAATCTCAATATTGTCCAACGGTTTGCAAGCGAGAAATATAACGATTCAAAAAGCAGATAAACTCATTAAAAGATCGATCAAAGCTTTTAACTTGATGATTGAAAGTAAGGGTGTTTACGAAAAGGAAGCAGATAAAAAATTATGGAAGAGTTGAAAGAAATTGAGTGGGTTGAAAATTCTTATTTAGGAAAGCCTAAATAATATAAATTTACATAGGGTTTTCGATCGAGTAGGTTGGAAAACTTGAAAAAATTTTCCGAGTAGTCTCAAACGAAATTTGAATGCGATCACTGGATATTATGAACCTATTACCAATCAAAATAATACTTTTCATTACAGAGTATCCTCTTTAGGAGTGGCTTTTAAAAAAATTGTTTAAGAAATTCAAATTAATAAAAAAAAAATTAGAGAAATATTTTAAGATGAAGCTCTAGCTATCGTTTATACGTAAAATATAAAGCTTATAAGATTAACAATGGTACTTTTGAGTAAGTTTGGAAAGAACTATCTTCTGAGGAAGGTATTAATAGTACATTTAACTTTTTCCAGACTTCTCAACATCCACAATAACTCATTAATATTGTGTAAAATTAATGGGAGCTTAAGACGATACTTTTATTAGAATAAAATCATTTATATTAAAAAAGGCCTTACTTTGAGCAACAGAATAAATTAAAATAAAAACAAAAAAGAAAATATAAGATTTGAAATGCACGTAATAAATTTATAAAACTGCATTATGAATGAGGTTTGCACGTATAAAACATTTACTTCGATAGTTTATGCTTTTTAATTCTAATGAGTGCAATATAGTATATATTACATATAGCTGAAGAAATTTTTTTTTAAAAGTGTTGATGTATAGGTAAGACGATCAATTATGTTTGGAAAATGATTAAGCTTCAGGCGTTTTTAACTTGATGACACTCTTTGGAAACGTGAATTCACATGCTCTGGCTTTGTATGAGCTGTATGACTAAATTTCAACAAACATAATGTCGACAAGGTGAAGGGCTTGACAAAATATAGAGAGAAAAAAATAATAAAAAAGTTTACGAAAAAACAAGTATTTTGTCTGTCGCCATTATTTCCAAGACATTTATCTGGGCTATAATACAAACATACGTACGAAAAAAATATTCTGAAACCATAAATTTTATATTGTGAATCAAATATTGAAAAATTTGATAAATCAGTGAAGGGCATTAAAATAAATACTTAAAATTTGATATATAGGTCGATTCAAAATTTCCATAGATAGAAAAAAACATTAATTAACATTGTTAATGCTTTTTAATACAAATCTTGTTTTACATGGGATATCGTCTGATTATTGTCGTGGTTAATGAGTTAGAAACTTCAAACCTAACCCAAAATTACATTTTCTTTCTTTCTTGAATAAATAATGGTAACCATATTTAGCCTGTTGCATAAATTCACTGTTCCTATGATTAATTCATCCTGTAATGAAAAAATTTGATATAAATTTTTAAATAAATTTCAATTTAAAAAGGAAAATCTTTGAAACCATAAATGTCCTATTCTGAATCGAAATATTGAATATTTGGGTAACCAATGAAAAATAAATGCAAACCTCTTTTCACAAATCAGTAATGATAAACAAGGGGTCAATGGATTAAATACCATTGGAAGAGTAAATACCGACTTTTTTTTAATCTTTTGCCGATAGACATTAAATTATAATGGATCGGAAATTTTATTGTTACAATTCGTTAAATAGAAATCGCTAACCTTAATTTTTCCACTTTATGCATTTAAGTAAACTATACAAATAATTAAATTAAATCCCCTCATTTACATCATAATTTTATATCTACAAGAATTTATATACTAAAAAAATTCAATTCGTAGTCAATGTCACAAGCGTGTTTTTGGTGATGTTGAAATAACATTCGAAACTATTTAGACCAGTGGTTCCCAACCGGGGGTCCATGGACCCCTAGGGGTCCATGGAAGAATTTCAAGGGGTCCATGGAAATTCTACTTCAAACTACTTATGCTGAATCTCCTTTAGTATACTTCTATTTTCCAAATCAATATAAATATATATATTTAGAGCTTTTTTAAATAAATATTTTCTTCCCTTTTTTAAAGTTTCATATTTTGAATGTTTATATATCCTTTTTATTAGTTACAATATTTTTGAAAAATTTATATTTTAATTGGAAAAAAATTTTATTCACATTTTATGTCAGGCTTTACGATTTCTCTGATTTCATATGAATAAGCATATGAATTAATCAGATGACTACAATCATTTTTTGCATAAAAATCTTTGATTAATTTTGTTGGCTCAAACTATTCAGTTGTAGGGGTCCACAGGTAAAAAAGTGACTGAAAAAGGGGGAATGGGATAAAAAAAAGGTTGGGAACCACTGATTTAGACTATTAGCTAAATATTTAGATGCTTTGAATACCAAGTTTGATAATCATGATTTTTGAATTAAAAAAAGATAATAAATCTCTAATGAAGACTCTAAAAAGTTGCAAAGTACTTACTGACTTAGTTAGTTAATTCGCTCATTAAAAATATCTAATTACAGTCAAACCTCCTAAATAAACTGAGCATATATTTACATATAAAAATCAAATTGGGAATTATTTTTTGTTAGTTTATTATAGATAGATATTTAAGTTTGTATAATTTGAACTTTTGAAGTAAAGGAGTAGCAAATGAAACTATATATAGCTCTGAATCAGGCCCCTAGCCAGCGAGGGCAGGAGGGGGCTAAGCCCCCCCCCCCTCACAACTCAGATTCAGAGCCCCCACCCCCTCCAACCTAATATATTTCGATATCAATAAAGGGTTCAAAAAATAGTTTATTTTTAGACTATATATAAAAATTTTGTAACTTATTAGTTATCTCCGTCCCACGTTAAAATTTTTATCAGTAATTTACTAAAAAAAAATTTTTGAATGGGGGAGAGATAACCCATAAGTACCAAAAAAAATTTTGTGAAAATATTTAGCCCCCCCCCCCCCCCCAAAAAATTTTTCCAGCCCTCCCAATTGAAAAGTCCTAGCTACGGGCCTGCTCTGAATATTTTAATTAAATATTTCCTTATAAATATTTTTTTCTTATCACTTCATAAATTTCTCAATTTATTTGGAATTAAATATGAGTTGAAAATGATAGCGCTATAAGTAACGCAAGTCGGAGTATTTTAAGAAGAGCTCAAATTTTTTATTTGTTGATATTGTTAAAACTATTTTTTTTTATTTTTCCACCTTTATTGAAAAGTTGTAAAAGTTGAAGAAAATAATGAAATAAGAATTCTGAAACAAAAAAACAAAAATAAAACACTAATTCTTGGTTATTTATCGTAGCTTCCGTGTAATTGACTTGTGAAAGCATATTATCACATTGAAATCTGCCATAAAGATCGCCCCTACACTGCTTTTATAGCTAAAAACCAGTTATATCAATTCAAACGTATACATTTGGGTGTTTGTGAATATCTGTATTTCAACTTTCATGAACTTTTTTTCTGAATAGTGCCATCACATACTCGAAAAACTTGTCATCAATCAGAAAGCCGTATCTTTTATGCGTAAACCTACAAATCGTTGATTAGGAACGATGAAATTATGCGATGGAGAATGTAGCTTCTCCGATTTTCATATGGCATAAACACCGTTATGGGAGTAAAAAAGTTATCGCTATCTCATCTCGAAAGTGTAGTGTCACAGCTTCTTCTAGGAAGTACTAAAATATTTTCATAACTCTCTAATACATCCTGGAGTGCATTGTTTCTGGCATTTCTTGCGAGCGAGAAATAAGCCATGCTCGATTAACGAAGCCGACGTGTTAACTAAGAGTGTCTTGTTTGTGCAAAAATAAAACCTCAATTCTTCAATTCTAATAATACTCTCGTTCAAGCAACAGCTTCATTTCAACGTCCTTCTGTTGACTTTAAAGGACCAATTCAAGCATCTTCGTCAGGTTGCTGCTAAATTGTTACTGTCATCGACGAATACAGCGGATTTCGTTTAGCCTTTTTTTTTACAGAATTGCACTTCTCAAACCGCTATCCAATGCCACTCCCCATGAGCGTATGTTTACTTTTGAAAGAAGCTTTTCTCCAGATATTGCGCTACCTTCTTTGCTTTGTGAAACGGGGAAGTACTACTAAAAAGTTTTAATAATAAAAGTAAGTACGATTCTGCTGTTGAGGTACTAGAACTTTTTGAGGCTGATTTTACATAGGCTAATCCGAGGTCACGATGATCAAGAGGATTCAGTAGCTCTAAGACCTATAGCACATGACGTTCAAATCAATCTCAAGACAACCATATTCCTCATGTATTCACTTGGTGATGTGAGACTAAAAATTCCTCCTTCAGAAAGTGAGATAGTGGAACAAAAAATTGATAACACTAGTCCTAGCTTTTTAGGTTGTGAATCAAATCTCCGTCGTTCTTCCAGACTTTACAAACCAGTTCAACGGCTGAATTTGTAACTTGTAAAAATTCTTCATTGTGAGAATTTCTTGAGTGGGAGTGAGTGTGATTTTGCATGATTGTATCAAAGATGATTAGCATGTTTGCTATTGTATGTATGATTGTATATTCCTCGTGATATGTGCATGATTGTATCAGACACAATTTGCTTTCCTATTGTATTGTATGTCATAAATGTTATGGTGCAGTGAGACCTCGAAAATCAGTCCCTCTTCTCTCTCTTCTATTTTCAAGAAAATAGTAAAAACTATCAATGTTTTGATTACTGTTTAACTGTCTTATATGCAGAAATTAAATTTTGAAAGTGTACCGTTTAACTTTTGTGGAAAAAAGAAATTAATAAATGAATCGTAAAGCTTTAAAAAAGGATTGTATGGAGAAGTAGTATTTTAAATCTTAAAAGAACGGAGTAGGTCTTTTTGTGACATGAAAAATTCATTCTTCAAATTTTACAAGAATCAAAATATAATCAAAAACATATTCAATCAGTTGCTAGAGTTATTTTTTGTTTTCTGCCACCTAGTAGTAGGAATGGTAAATCAAAAATATGTTTGAAAAAACATATTACGCTATAGTCATGCTATTCAATTACGTACTCTGATATTTTCTACACTATTATTTCTTTACTTAAAAAACAGCACATCAGCATTGTTGATAAAAAAAGTGTGCTTTCACTTTATACGTCTAAATAGTATTTACATAATAAATACAGACCCTCCAGCGGTGAATATTAAAAAAGTAGGAAAAAAGTAGGATATTCCTATAAAAGAATAAGTAAAAACTAGGAACTAATAAAGTTCAATGTATAGATAAAATTTCAAAGAAAAAAACACTTTTATTGCTTTATGTAAGAATGAATCATTCGAATTCTCTTTTTACCAATATCATTTCTTTCATCAATACATCTTTTAAATGATTCTGTTATTTTTTCAAGATTTGCCTTTGCTACATTCAATAATCCTTGACTTATATTCATTTCAGCTTTAACTAATCTAGAATTTGCTTCGTTAAAAACTTGATTTGCCTTCTCCATTTCTGTTTTCAATTCCCCTTCGTTCTTTCTTACTTGCTTTTCTTTTTCATCGATGTTACGTTTAGACTCCCGGTCTTTTTCTTTTTTTTCTTTATCTTCTTGTTCTAATTGTTCTTCCAATTTCTTTTTATTCTCTAAAAGAAGCTTCTCTTTTTGTTCTGCCTGTATTCTTGCTTCGTATTTTAAATGAGCTTTTCTGATTGCAGAAATAAAGTTCTTTGTAATAGGAATGTCTATTATATTTTTGTACATACTAATAGCATCTTTCGCAAGTCTTAGCCCATTAACCGATGAAATTGACAACGAAGATCTCTCTGAAGTTAATATCTTTTTATTAACAGAAAAACCCCTTTCTACGTCGGCGTTACCATGCGAAATGCAAAGACATGTCATAACTAATTTCTTCAAGTTGGGATATTTAATATCACCGGAAAGATTGGTACGAAGAAACACTTTATTCCAAAAATGATCAATTCTTAAAAATTCTTTATTTGAGTTGTATATCTCATTGTCATTAATTGGTTCAGCCCTGTATAACTTCCATTCATCTGTATTTTTTGCAATAGAACAGTCTTCAATGTGAGGTAAAGCTGAACATAATTCTCTGATAAGAACTAGAGACTTGTCTGAATTTCTTACTTTAGGATGTAGACATCTTACACATCTAATAAATGTGTCATTAAGAGGCAACTTGGTTTGAAGATAAAAACTGACAGATTGATAAAACCTTCTTATGTCATTCAGTATTACGTGTTTTTTAGTTTCACCAAGTAATTCTAATGCCTTTGTAGTGTCTGTGCCTATTTCCATCATTTTAAAAGAAAAAAGGTTTTCAATATGAAAAATATCGATAATTTGAAGCTTGTGTCCAGATTTGTCTTGAATTAAGTTAAGTTTGATAAATCTATTGAGAAAAGTTAGCAACAAAAAAGTGACTCTTCATAAAGTAATTGAATCATAGGTTCTTTTTTTTAATTTTGTTAGGAAAGGCGGAAACAAAACACCAACACAAATGACAAACTGAACCTCCGCAAGACACTCTTTGCTTGAAAAAAAATCACATATTCTCTTGTATCGATTGTTCTTTTCAAGCTGAACGAAAGTATGATCGCCTTTACTTTTTTAGGTAAGTCTGTACTTAAATAAAATTATACCATATTTTATATTTTAGTGTATTGAATTTTTTTAGAAAAGTTAACAAATAATGAAAAAAGAAAATAAAAAAATATATAACAAAAAACTAGGAAAACTAGGAAACTTTTGAAAAAACTAGGGAAAACTAGGAAGGTCGGAAAAAACTAGGAAAAACTAGGAATCGCTGGAAGGCCTGTAAATACCAAAAGTATAAATTTTTTATAAATCAAGCTTTAAACTAGGATAAAAGTAAACTCTTGATTGCATTAGATTATGTCATGCCTTTAGAAAACATTGATAAAGCAATTTTTCTGTTTATACATCTGGGATGCAATATGCCTGATTTATTAGACCAACAGAACAATTGAAAAAAGGCTTTCTCATTGGTTTCAAGGACAAAAAAATCGCTTAAAATTGTCAACATGTGAATGCTTTCTAATTCTTTAAACAAATTCACATTGAGTTGAAAAAAATGAAATAGAGGGAGCTTTTTTGGCCAGCTTGAGGCAAACAAGGTCAGTAAATACTGTGTTTTGAGTGAAAATACACCATTTGTGTATTGAAACTTTTTATTCCATCCACTCTATCTTTCTAATCCTTGCAGGAAAATTGGTTCAGATGTTTTCCCCTAAGTTAACGCCTTAGTTCGACAAACAACGATGAAGAGGAAGAAATTGATCAAAAAGAGAGAGATTGAACAGAATCTTCAAAACATAATTTTTTCTGCAGCTGTCCAAAAAGTACTGCTAAAAATGTGAAAGATGCAATAAAATATTTTAATCTTTTCTTCACCGAGAATATGGTTATCACATTTATAAATTCAAGAGATACCGGTAATATTCAACTTCGTTTCTACATTCAATCAAGCATTTGCTGGCTTTATTCGCTTGTCTTTTATATATCGGCAATAAAAGGAACAACAGATTGCCGTCAAAAGAAAAATACGCAAATCCATTTTTGAAAGCTGAAATTAGTAGAGATCCGTTTATTATTGTTCGTACTTTCATACGATTTGATTCAAAGAGAGAAAGTGACAATTCTGTTAGATTGGTAGCGATAAGGTGCATTCAAAACAAATTTCTGAATTTTTCAATTTGTGGTACGGTTAAGAAAAATGGAATATTTAGGCAACCTGTTCTACGCCTTGCATACCTAAAAAGTTTTCGGTTGACAGGATGTAAAAGTATGTTTTTATTAACACAGTATTCCTCTTTGATCATTTACATTCTACACAAGCATTCCAAAAAAAATTAAAACCCGTTTATGTGGTGTCGAGACAATATACTTCAAGAATTGTTACATTTGGATAAAAAACCGCCGCAAACAATCTTAGACTACAACAAATATACGTCTAGGGTAAACGTTTTCAAAAGGAAGCTTCAAAATTTTAGCTGCTATATATAAGGCTTCGAGATAATGGCCAATAACGATTTTTACAAATTTTGTCGACATTGCTGCTAATAACAGCTGGTTAATTATGAAAGCTAATCGAAGTGCTAACCCATTTGTTGCAAAATTGGCAGGAATTGCTTTATAAGGTATCTAGCTTAGCTCTAGCTTAAAGGTATTTGAAAATCAGAAGCGAAGGTTCATTTACTTGCATATCTACTCGAAATCTGCTTTCTTTTTCGGTTTGACCAAAATTTGTGAACCAACTGCAACACCCACCGAGGTTACTGCTCTTCGACTAATTGTAAGCCTAGAAAAGGGAAACAAGAAAGTGTAGTGCGTGTGGCAAATATATTTGCAAGGATCATACTTGATAAACAAGAAACTTTGTCCAAAAATATTACATTTTCGTTATTAAATTTAATGTTTTATTTTGCTTTATTACAAAAAATATTTGTTGTGAATCCTTTTGTCAATTTCCTCGAGTACAGGTTGCAACTATAAATATGCAATTTGTATAAACTTATTTTTAATGTTGGACAAAATCTCTTTGGTTTTGCTTTATTAACGGAAGAGTAAGACCGTAACAGATAACAAAAATACTAGACAAATGTAAATTGCAAACAAGTGAATTTTATTTTTTGTAACTTTTATTACTTTATTATCTTTTATTTTTTATACCTTATATTATTGTTATGGACATGTGTTTTTATCACTCGTGTTATTATTTCTCTGATATAATGAGAATCACCTAACAAGCCATGTAGGAGTTTGATCTAATGTAGCCTTTTTGCTTTTTCAATTTATTTTCTCAGCACAAGTCACATCATTACTTACATTTCTATAATACAGAATATTGTGTACGTCTCATATTTTATGAAAATTATTGAAATTTAAAAGTGCTTCATATCTTCCCTCTTTCAGTAAAATAGGTGAAGTTTTTCTATAATATAGGTAGGTGTTTAACTTGATAGTTTTTGTGTTAAATGAAATTTATCGGATTCAGTGCTTTCTAACTTTCCATAATTTTAACTTGAATTTTATTTCAAATATTTTCAAGCTATAATAAAAAAGTAAAACTTGTTTTTTTATTTTGTTAGATTATTTTTTTGTTTTCACGCATGTTAAAATTTTAACTTCAATTGTAACTTTAAGATTTTTCTTGTTTGGTCAAATTTTTCTTATCATCTCTTCTTGCTTACTACAAAATTGATTTTATTTATCAAGGTTTATGTATATGAAAATTTAACTCTATTTTTTCTTTGAGGGCGGATCACTATTTTGATTTTATACAATTATGTTTACTCGAAATAGAATTATAGTTGTTTTTTTCATTGTGTTCAGCTACTATTTATGTTTGTTGAGTTGTATATCAGGTTTTCTTTGGACGTTTTACTTGATTTGTTTCTCCCTTCAAATTTAGGTCCTTATTTTTAATTGTACATAATTATTTTTCTTTGTTTAAAGTTTTGAAAATTTTATTAAATCAAGTAGAAGTTATTGAAAACAAAAATATTTTTTCAAGTGTTTTTGAATTACATTTTTCAATTTTTCCACAAACTCATAGTTTAGATAATTTACTTGTTATATGTTTTTGTAGGTTAACTCATTGTTCTAGTTTTTTGAAAATGTCTTTAACTGCAAAACAAGAAAAACGATCACGTACTGATTTGACAGTAGATAAAAAACATTTGATATGTTTGCACAAAATGAAGCCAGAAGCAAGTCATATTGAAATAGCTGAACATTTTTCCAGCAAATGGAATATGAGTGTTTGGCGCACAACTGTTGGAGACATATTAGGAATAGAAAAAAATTGGGTTCCCGAATCAGGCTTCGCTTCAGGGCGTCTAGCTAAAAATGTTAACCCTATTAGTGCTGGGGGCGTAAAGCCCCCCCCCTTCACTAAAAAAGAAAATTAGCTGAATCTAAAATCGCTAGCTGCATCTTTTGAAACCATTTTCATGGTAGTTGAATGACCCTTTCATGTCCAAAAATGTCAATCAAAATCAAAAATTAAAATTTTTCAGCAAAATTTTGACATTATATGTACTTAACCTTATAACTTAGGATCTATATTATATAATACCCTGAAAATTTATAATTATATACAGTTTGGAACGCATAACACGTTAAATATTTAATTTTTTCAATAATCATGGCTACTTTTTAGAAAATGTCAATCAAAATTTTGATTGATCAAAAATGTATCTAATAAAATATACCTTCAAATTTTACATAAAATTTGTTTTTATACTAAATCGGTCATGCTGTTTTCATTTCTGAGCTCATTTTTTACATTTAGGATTTGAAAATACCTATAAGTGTTAATCAAATTTGCGGTTTACTTCTGAAAATTGTCTCCAAAATATTCCTTCACATTTTAAATAAAATATATGTTTTATACCAAATCGATCATGTTGTTTTCATTTCTGGACTCATATTTTACATTTAGGATTTGAAAATACCTATAAGTGTTAATCAAATTTACGGTTTACTTCTGAAAATTGTCTCCAAAAACATTCATTCAAATTTTACAATGAAATATATGTTTTTATACCAAATCAACCATGCTGTTTTCATTTCTGAACTCATTTTCCACATTTAGAGGTTTTAAAATATCTGTCAATATCAATCAAATTTGCGGTTTTTTATACCAAATCAACCATGCTAGTTTCATTTATGGACTCAATTTTTGCAGTTTGAATTTGAAAATACCTATAAGTATCAATCAAATTTGCGTTTAGTTCTAAAATTTGTTTCCAAAAATATTGATTCAAATTTTACGTAAAATATATGTTTTTATAGCAAATAGATCATGATGATTTTATTTCTGAACACAGTTTTCGCATTTAGAGGTTTTACTGCTAGTGTCAATCAAATTTGCGGTTTATGTCGTAAAACTATATCCCAAAATATTCTCTCTAATTTTACACAAAATATATGTTTTTATACCAATTCCACCATGATCATTTTTATTTCTGAAATCATTTTTTGTATTTAGAGGTTTTAAATGTCTGAAAGTATCAATCAAATGTTCGATTTACGTCTAATGTCTACAGAAATATTTTTGAAATTTAAATAAAATATCTGTTTTTATGCCAAATGGAAGATGCTGGTTTCATTTTTGGACTCAGTTTTGGCATTTATGGTTTTAAAATATTTGAAAGCTTCAATCAGATTTGCGGTTTACTTCTAGATATTGTCTTCAAAAATATTTTCAAAAAAATAAAATATCTGTTTTATACCAAATCGACTATGCTTATTTTATTTCTGTATTGGATTTTGGATAATACGGTTAAAAAATATCTCGAAGTGGCAATTGAATTAGTAATGTATGCCTGAAAATCAGTTCTGTAAAAAAATTTCAAAAAATGGCTGCATATTAGATATATAGTCAAAATATACTTTTTTTTTGTATATTTTGGCTTATAATACTTTCTACAATCATCTTGAGTATGAAATATTTATTAAAAAAAACAAACAAAACGTATTATAAAATCTTTTGAAAATTTGTATGAGAGAAGGAACCAAGTTGAAAACTAATTTAAAAGAGAACATGTGATCAAAGCAAATAATTAAAAAAATATGTATCTTGACTAAATGGAAGATCTACCATGTTCTAATGAACTAGGAAGTGGTTTAATTATATAATAGATGCTTCAAAAAGATTTTGACTGTGAAAAAGAGATTAAAAAGTCTAAGATCATCAAAAAGATTCTTTAATCAGAATGCTTTGAGAGAGGGAAAAGTAATTTTATCATTATAAAAAAAATTTCGAACACCCATTGAAGAATATAAATTTCTAATGAAAAAAGAGCTACCAAGAAAAGATCATCATGGAATGAATAGCAAAATTACATACTGTAAATTATAATATGACGTAGAGACTACAAGTCGATAACGAATTTGTAGCCAAAAAGATGGAGGTCCTATCGAGTTACATAAGTTACTGTAGAATGAAATATTTTGAGTGAATTATCGATTTTTTTGACAGGTTTTATTGATTTCATAAAAAATGACATCACCATTAAATTCTACATACTTGAAATGTATAAAAAACTTTTTATAAGAATAAAAATTTTAATTTTGACATTGGCTGTCATATTTAAATTATTTTGTCAGGTTTGACTAATTTTTTATAAAAAAAAAAGGAATATAACTAGTAAACACAGCCTACTTGAAAATGGGTATATGT